>JAJMIH010000040.1:0-107968 GCA_030575175.1 Sugiyamaella novakii
CTCATGTCAGCCGTCGAACTCGATCTCTGCGCAGCGGAGCAACGGGTCTGGGCGGAGCCCAGCCGCCGGAGGCAAAGAGAGGAAAGCAATTATCTAATAATTATATTCAGATGTGAAATTACAAATAAAGACCTTCGAGGTTTTCTTCGACCTTATTTTTCATAACCCGTTCTCTAGCACTGCGGAAATCCTCAGCAGTAACTTTCATACGACGTTCTCTAAGTGCAAGCAGACCGGCTTCAGTACAAATTGCTTTAATATCAGCACCAGAGAGATCATCTTTAGAACTCACAAACTCATCAAGATCAACATCATCATTCAAACTCATTTTACTGGTGTGAATTTGAAGAATCTTCTTCTTAGTAGAAGGATCAGGATTTTCAAAAAGAATCTTACGATCGATACGACCAGGACGAATAAGTGCTGGATCAAGAGATTCAATTCTATTCGTAGCCATAATAACTTTAACATCACCACGGTCATCAAAACCATCTAATTGATTCAACAATTCTAACATTGTACGCTGGATTTCTCTTTCACCACCCGAAGTAGATTCGTATCTCTTGGTTCCTATAGCATCAATTTCATCAATAAATACAATTGATGGTGCATGTTCTGCGGCAATTTGGAAAATTTGTCGACATAATCTAGGACCATCACCAAGATATTTCTGAATCAATTCCGAGCCAACAATACGCAAAAATGAGGCACTGGTCTGATTTGCAACTGCTTTAGCTAATAGAGTTTTACCCGTACCAGGAGCTCCATATAAAATAACTCCCTTTGGCGGTTTGATACCCATTTCTTCATATAATTCAGGATGAGTTAATGGTAATTCTACTGCTTCTTTGATTTCTTGAATTTGTTGCTCCAATCCACCAATATCAGCATATGATTCAGTTGGAGCCTTGTCTAATTTCATTACTGATACCATTGGATCAGCATCGTCTTGTAATACACCCACGATACTAACTGATTTATGATGCAATAATACAGAACATCCTGGTTCCAATAAATCCTTATCAACAAAACTACGAATTGAGACATAATATTCTGGTCCTGAAGCTGAAGAAACAATTGCATGATCATCATCAATCAACTCTTCCAAAGTGCCAACTCCCATTGGTGATCCTCTCATTTCATCCACTTTACTTCTCTCTTCAGCAATTTTATCGTCAATTGGCTTCAATCTCTCCTGATTTTGAACAAATTCTTCTTCCAATAACAAATGATCCTTGATTCTTTCCATCTTCAATAATTTCAATTTACATCTTGTAGTTGGATAAACAGACGGCAATTTCTGTGCACTATCTGGTCCTTTTCTCTTCTTCTTTTGTCCTCGAGTTTGTACTGGAGGTTCATATTTAGGTTCTAAATCGAGTGTTAGTAGTCTTCATTTGCCTCCGGCGGCCGGGCGCTGCCCGGGCCCGTTGCTCCGCTCCGCGGAGGGTGTAGAGGTCCACTCACTCTCATTCTTCTTCTACAATTAATATGTTAGTACTCGCTCCATTACCATTTCCACAATTCTCTGCAATACTCACCTTAGCATCCTTGTTCTTCTCGTCGTCAGGAGCTCCGCCTAATCCTGAAGGTCCTTGTCCCTGCCATTTGTCAGTCGTCTCGTCCTCTCCGCCGCTGGCGCAGCCAGCACAACGGGTCCGGGCAGAGCCCGGCCGCCGGAGGCAAAAACTCCACCTACCATTTTAAATTGCTGATTATCTCAAAAATCTGTCGATTGATCTCGTTCCTTTCGTATTTGTAAGAACCACTGTAAAGTGAGCTAGCTATGTAAGAGGCAAATCGAAGAATCACAAATACACGGTATGTAGTCTTGGAGAGTGCTTTCAGCCGTATATGAGAGCCGCATTAAGCCTTCTGATATGAGGTGCGGTTTAGGGCTGAATTACCCCTGAAATTTCAGTATTTGGAAACTGTATATATATAACTATATGGTTATTTTTTACTTTTTAGTTCTATAATATCTATATAACAGGGACAAGATTCAGTCCTAGTTCTACTACTCATTCATCATTATCTTTATCAGGTATTGGTGAATGTTGTCTATGCAGTCCTCATATCTTACCTAGCTAAAGCTAAGATAATTGCAATACTTTTTCCGATGGTCAGAGCCAGTATCCAATATAATATCATTTATTTATGATCTTGAGTCTTGAGACTCTACCCACTATCCGATAACCATGTTTCGAATACCCAAATAGTTCTCTGTGATGAACATCGTGCAAGTCATAAGAACTAATCGGAGAGAATAAATGTAGAATTGAAATTTCAATTTACGTGCTTAACTGGATTATATCTTCCAGGTGCCACCAAAATCGCCACAATCGTCTAGTTGAACAGATGTCCGACATTATTGACTGTTCTTGACACTGAAAGGCGGATAAAAATCACACTGATATGGTTATGCCCAAGTGTCACAGGCTTAATGATTAACAGTAGAACATACTTCAAGAATTAGCAAACGAAAGCAACGAACGAGAGTGTGCTATACTGTAAATTACGGAACGTTCTTTCACGTGCAAGATATAATTACTCACTATGCTCAATCTTGAGAGATAACCCCATACCCACTCTCGACGTTATCTCACTAACACTATACATCTACTAAATCAACAGCTCAAGCCTTGCCTGACCTGTGTCATCTCTATCGGCTTACAACTAACACCATATATTCATTCTTATATCAAAAAAAGTCCTACTTTAACAGTTCTTCTAAAACTCGATTATTCGCAGCCTCATCGCCTGGTTTTTTCAATCCAAGTCTTCTCAAAACTTCAATAATCTTGTCCTCGGGGAATCCCATATCTTGAAATGTCTTAATAAATCCTTTGTCGATGCCATATAAATCTGCTGCGCTTGCATCTAAACCGAATTGTTAAATCTCAGTCAATGCCTCCGGCGGCTGGGCTCCGCCCAGACCCGTAGCTCTCGCTACGCTCGAGTGAATTACTTACCCTGTCCACCGCTAGGTTGAGCGTAAGTGGCCGTCCAGTACCTCGCTGTATCATCAAAGCCCTTCTTATCTGACATGTAATGACGGGCAACCTCAGCATCCTGAGGATCATCTGGCACCGGAGTCTGCAGCAGTGACTGTAATGAAATCAACGAAGATTTCAAAGTAAGCACAGGCGACCAAGCATCTTTCAAGCTAGAAAGTGAGTTAGTATGGGCAGTGCTGATAGGTCCACCAAAATCACCTACATGTCAAGACAGATGGCTCCTGTCTGAGAGGAAATGTTGGGATGGTATACACGAGTGTCGAATTTCATCTGGGGTGGCTTGAAAGGGTACTCATTAGGAGTTATAATATCTATGACGAAAATTCCGCCTTCGTAAGGTGTGCCTGGGGGCCCCCTGAACGTCCCTTTTAAATGGGAAATATCGCTTTCACTGACAGGGGTGACGGTGACTCCAGATGCAACATCCGATCTGACATCGTCCAGTTCTCGTGCAATTCTTCGTGTTCTTGACATTTTGGATGGTGGTAGTGTTATCAATAGACTGCTGATGTTGATGTTGCTTAGAAGTAGTTACCTCTATAAAGTAGAATATCGTTAAAATGCAGCATGAACGGGGTTCCCGCGAAACGAGCGCAGCGAGCAACGGGTCTGGGCGGAGCCCAGCCGCCGGAGGCAGAAGGAGGAGAGTGAACGTTCATTTTCATTCAGTTTATATACAAAATATAACTTCCTATTTCTTCTCGTAAAGATCAACATAAGTATCGACATCAAAGTTACCAACGTCTTTATCAGAGACTTTGATGATTTCAGCAGCTTGAGATTCTGGGAATCTTCCACGAAGATGACGTTCAAATTTAGCAAGGAGAACTGGAGTACCTTCTTCACGTCTTCTACGATGACCAATAGGGTAGTTGACTTCAACATCATCTAAAACAGTACCATCATTGAGGGTGATTTGAAGAGCATTACCGATGTATCTCTTATCAGGGGCATGATATTCAGTGGAGAATCTTTGATCTTCAACACATTCCATCTTTTCACGAAGAGAATCAACACGAGGATCAGAAGCAATTGCATCAGTATAATCATCAGCAGTAAGTCTACCGTGAATTAAAGGAATGGCAACCATATATTGAATACAATGGTCACGATCAGCGTAGTTATAAAGGGGACCCTTCTTATCAATAATACGCATAGCAGCTTCTTGAGTTCTAATACGAATATGCTTGATATCATCGGTTGTTTTACCAAGATCCTTGAGTTTTTGATGAAGAGTCATAGCAGCTTCAGCGGCAGTTTGAGCGTGGAATTCAGCAGGGAAAGAAATCTTAAATAAAACATTCTCCATAACATAAGAACCATAATCACGTTGGAATTTAAATGGTTGTCCTTTAAATAAAACATCATAGAAACCCCATGTTTTAGCAGTTAATACTGATGGCATACCACCTTCACCATTACGAACATGAAGAGCTAAATTAACAGCTCTAGAAACAGCATCACCAGCTGCCCAAGATTTACGAGACATAGTATTAGGAGCATGTCTATAAGTTCTTAAAGATTGACCATCAGCGAATGCTTGAGAAACAGCATCGATAGTTTGTTCACGAGTTAAACCAAGTAATTTAGAAACTACAGCAGTAGTAGCAACTTTTACTAATACAACATGATCCAAACCAACTCTATTAAAAGAATTTTCAAGTGCTAAAACACCTTGAATTTCATGAGCTTTAATCATAGCTTCAAGAACATCGGAAATCTTGAAAATTTTGCCTTCTTTACCGCCAGTAGCTTTAGCAGTACGAGTTTGCCAATCAGCAACTGCCAAAATACCACCCAAATTATCAGAGGGATGACCCCATTCAGCAGCCAACCAACAATCATTATAATCCAACCAACGAATAATAGTACCAATAGAAAAGGCACCTCTGATAGGATCTAATTGATGGCTAGTACCAGGGACTTTAGTACCATTAGGAACAACAGTACCAGGAACAACAGGACCAACTAATCTTGAACATTGTTCATATTTAAGACCTTCCAAACCACAACCCAAAGTATCTAATAAACAAAGTCTAGCCGTTTCAACTGCAACTGGACTATCGATTTTGTAATTATGAACGTAATCAGCGATATCTCTCAATACCTTATCAGGTTCAGGACGAACGTTATCAGTAATAATTGCTGAAGACATTCTTCTGGATTGTAATAAAGTAGCACTAACAATAGGACGAGAGAATTTAGAAACCGAGGAAATAGTACGGAATGAATTAAGCACTGGCCAGTTAGATCTCGAGATTTTCACCTGGGTAGGGGCGGAAAATGGGGTACATATGCGATCTGAGTCTGCCTCCGGCGGCCGGGCTCTGCCCGGACCCGTTGCTCCGCTCCGCGGAGAGGTGTTTGACCAGTCGACAGAGGAGCGGTGCGAGCAACGGGTCCGGGCAGAGCCCGGCCGCCAGAGGCAGAGAAAGATCCAGTAAAACTCACTCTTTAACCAATAATCAACAGTCTACCTCAATTCACCGGCTAATCTGAAAATAATTCAATGCCTGGTATGTGAAATGAAACTACTAATGGAAAAGTAGAAGAAGAAAGAAATTAAAAAAATTTCACTTTTCGATATTGTGGGGAAAATGGCTCTATTTATATCCAACTAAGCTCGATAAATTGGTCCTGGCTCTTTATGCGAATGGAGGTCTTCCACCGACTGATTTGTCGATTCTAAGTTAGGAAGGTCACCCTAGCCTTGAAATGTGGTCTATCGGTCAGAGTTCGGCGGATCGAGTTCGCTATCTCAGTGTTGAGGTCGTGCCGATAATGCACCGGCAAAGAAGTTTGTTTGTATTCAGCCGGTCCTCCTTTCCGAAAAGTGGATATCGGTACGGCCTGACGGCTCGACGAGCCGATCTTCGGCATTCGAAGGATATAGGCGGACGTGGTGTTACCGGCTGATATTGGCCGATTGTTTTTGTTTTTGTTGTTGATTTTTAACTGTGGATTGAGTATTTAACTCTGAATCGCATTACAACTCATTTTTGTTCGAATTCCTATAAAAATATGGATTCTATTGGCTGATCTTGAGTGATGGATTTTTCACAACGAGGGGTAGATGCAGAACCCACTATAAGCTTCTCCAAAGTTAAAGCCGTATCGGCTCCGAATGTCATATCTACCCCTGAGTAAATAGATTTTAGATATTGTTAGGAGTGAGACTAGCACATATTAGCGTCAGTACCAGTAATCCATGTTTTTTTTGATTTGGATTCGGGATTCGGATTTGTGAAATTACTACATTAGTATTAGTATTTGCTGATAACACTGGACTAAAGACAATTCCTGATAAGAGTATACATTACTGGTAAATGTTATGACAGTCAAAAAGAATGTTTATTAGATGGCTATCTTATAAGGTAAAATAGGACATTAACTCCGACTACAAAGTGATATTTACATTCATTGATAGTCACAATCTGTAGTACATGCAAACTTTCTAACTGGAAATTTTTGTATGAATACTTAGGATTGTTCTTCTGAGAGGTGATTTAATGTTGATAAGCTTGGCAAATCATCGGAGTAAATATATCCGTTTACATGATCTTGTTGTAAGTTTGTCCTCCGTTGATGTTAGCCGCGAGGAGACAATAGAAATATCCAAGTAAAATTTAGAACAAAAAAACATAGAAATCAAGATCCCCTTTTCTCCCTTCTCTTGGAACTGGAAAAATCAGAATCTCAATGATAGAGGTTAGGGCAAATTTACATCCAAGCTGAGGAAGAGGGTGGTCAGAGGCCGGGGTAAGGCATGAACATTTTACACAAGGTTGTGGGACTGGCGATTTGTATGCCTTTAGAAGTCGTCTGCTCCTCACTCGATAGTGATAGGAAATTCACCATTAGCAAGAAGGAATACTTTGAACATCGTACTTCGAGCTAGTGGTGTGATCGTTGTTGGCTCAACATCTGATGAGGTCTATGCTCTTTGCTAGTAGCCTTACGTCTCTACTCTGACCAGACAGTCAGACTTCCGTCATCATACTCAGCCCACTTTTTAGGAAGATCACATCCATAACCCTACCTGATATGCTAGTTAAGCTATGAACGGAGAAACGAAGTGCATATTTTTTTAAGACATGATAGCCAAGTCAAGTCGTAATCGCTTCTTGAAAGAGTTGAAATAATTTGACGCTATTGAATAATTATTAAAATACCCCCTCCCCTATATAGATCATATTTCAGATTGATTTGATTTTATTGTCCTGATATCGTCCTATATTTGGCGTGTGATCACCCTGGTATTATTTACATTGCTCATCGTTATTGTCTCAAATGTCCAGCCAATCTAAACAATTAAGAGTTTCACATAAAAAATCCAGATTAGGTTGTGCCTCTTGTAAAAAATTAAGAATAAAAGTGAGTTTAACAAGTTGTGGATTTGCTTACTAATTGCTTAGTTGCTAACGAACTATAGTGCGATGAAGGAAAACCATCTTGTGAATATTGTGTTGCCACAAATCGATTATGTGAATATCTCCCAGTACCGAAAGGTAAACCTAGAGGAAGGAGTAAAAGACCAGTTCAAATAGCAGAATCAGGAGGGAAAAGTGATAATAGTAATGTAGTAATATCATCAGGCTCATCTATTATTCCTAATGAATCATCAGTCAATCCTTTTACTGCCTCTAATAATCATCCTGTTCATTCTACTACTCCTCCTATTCCTGTCCCTACAAATACCTTTAGTCCACCTTTAGGAAAATTTGTTGAATCTCAGTTACTTCATAATCTCAATGATCAAACGAAAAATCGCCTAACATTAAATGATAACTATCCGCAGTCTATGATTGATTCATTTCTAATGTCAAATTCACCAGGCAAAGTATTAGAAAAGCGTTCAGGTACTCTATCTGACAGTTTTGACAAACTTTCTGTTGATGAAAGTGGTTTCAGAAGCGACCTTGGGAGCAGTCTAGGAAGTATTGCCAGTAAGAGTACTCTTGGAACTAGCATTGAAAGTGATTTAAGTGATGTAGAATTTAAACTGGAAGCTTTATCTTACGATACCCCCAAATCTCCTTCATATTCTCCTACTCCTAATCTAACAACCTATCCTAATACCCCTCAAAGTCACTTTCAAGACCTAACAGTATCATCAATATCGACATGGGATTCAGATCATGATTTGCGAATAGTCGATATTGAATCGGATGATGGCGATTCAGATCCATTTTCCCCTTCGCATACTTCTGTTTCATATGCAACTACAATAGCTAAAACCGAATCTTTATATTCCAACTCCTCCATTAATTGGTTTTCTAGATTATCAGCTGGCCAAGCAGATCATCTCGATTTTTTTATAAAATATGGTGCTCCTATGTGTGCCATGGGGGTACCATCAATAACTCGTATGTGGAGAACCTATTCCGTTCAAGTTGCCTTACAATCTGATATTGTATTAAACTCGATTTCAGCGATAGCAGTTTATTTATATGACATCTCTTCTACTAAAAAGGTAGAAAGAGTATCTGTTGAACGTGAAATAGAAAGTCGCCAATATTTCCATAAAGCAATTTGTGAATTTCGTGATGCATTAGCCAGAGATCGTTCTACACACAACCCTTTAGAACTAATTCTATCGTCTTGTCTAGTTGGTGCATTTGCTTTGGTAGATTGTGATCTTGTTCCAGTAATATCTCGATCTGGTGGTTTAGATCTATTTGGAATAATTCAAGGTAATAATGCTCTTTTTTCAACCTACAATGATCTAGTTCGCAACTCTTTTGCTCGAGATTTAATTATGTTTGATGCTGGCGAACAAGTTGATCTTCAAATCACTGTGGCTTTTGATAATCTAAAATTCCTCGGTTATTTAACTTCAACTATAGAGGAACTTTCGGAAAAATACAAGATCACTGAAGCCGAATCTGAAGTATACGATCACACTTTAGGGGTCATTGCAGGAAGCTGTACTAACGCTATAAACACAAAATCACTCTATCCGATAATAACTATGCTCTACGAATGCCCTAGACCTTTCTCTCAATTGTGTCGTAAAGGACGTCCATTGGCATTGATTATCCTTTGCTTTATGGCTGCACTGTTCCGTACTACTGCCTTGCGTGCTCGTATAGTTTTTGATTGCTGGGATAAATGTCTTCAAAGCACGTTAAGAGAAATCCCACATGAATTCAAGCCATATATTCATGATGCTGTCAAAATGCGTAAAGGCTTGAAGTTTGCTGATGACACAGATCGACTTCATAATTTAGCTTTCTGGGTTCCGGCTAGTGATAGAATTAGCTCTTCTGATTCCGTGTAATTTAAATTATTTATTTATTTGTACTCCATCTTTCCTGCAGTACAGATCTATTATTCTTTACGGGTTAATATTCGGTAATCGGTTGCCAATAGAAGGAAAACAGCCATGATTCTGTTAGACATTTATTGGCTATTACGAGAAAATGATGATACCCAATGTAAAGGTTATTGACGATTAACGTTGTCAGAAAATTGTATTCATACGAATATGCACGCATGTGTAGCATAATTATTGGGACTCAACACGGCCTAAGAAGATACACCTTACCATAGTCCTGTCAGAAATGGTAATTGTGCCTATAGTTAACGCTTCGATAGCTAACTCCTAGGAAGCGAGTACTATAAGTAGGGATAAATATACGAACTGTTTGTTTAAATTTATTTTCTTGTTGGTACCGTGTATTTTTTAAACGCAAATACCAGAGCTCAAAGAGTCTCTCTACTTCTTCAGTTGGCGTCATGAGTGTTTCTGACAATGAAAAAAACATTGAATTACAACTTCGACTTTGGCTTGGCAGGAGAAGTTATAGAAAAGCACTGGGACCAGTTGTTTATAGAATCAGCAGAGGAAGAGTTATAAAAGGTCCCTGTGATTTAGCTGAGCTTGAAGCGATGAAATACGTATGTCAGAATACTTCAATCCCTGTGCCGAAAGTATACAAAACTTATACACAATTTGGAAGACTCTACATCGAAATGGAATATATTAAGGGGAACTCCCCTTTCAGCAGCGTGGGTTCGGGGTCATTTGTCTCAAGACCAGAAAAATCAATTGCTCAGGAGCTGGCTGGCTTCATTGAACAGCTTCGGAGTCTCTCACTGCCGGAAGAAGGGGTGGTAGCATCAGCAGAGCTCCACGGCTTTCTCGACCATCGGGTGGCATACCATCCTCTTGGGCCATTTGACAACCATGACGAGTTTCATCTGCTTCTTCGTGGCTGTAAATTAGAAGATTGCTTACAAGTGTACGGCGAAGAAGTTTCAATTTGTCATTCCCGTAAATATCGTACTGTTTTTACCCATGCAGACCTAGCGCAGCGAAATATCATGGTGCGTGACGGTAAAATCCTTTCCATGATCGATTGGGAATTCGCAGGGTGGTATCCAGAGTACTGGGAATATACAAAGGCACACTATACTATTGGTCGACCTGATTGGTTTTCAGAATTTGATGACGCTGTGACAAGATATGATTTTGAGTTGGCTGCTGAGACTACTCTATGGATGTTGTATGACGAATCTGGAGTGCCAAAAAGGATTGCTCGTATGTAAGAACTCTATTAGGACTCTAGATAGACTTGCGAGCTTTTTTTTTTTATTTACAAGTAAAGCAAAGTAATACTTAATTATTAAGGGACTTTTTAATTCGCCCGCATGATTATAAAATATCTTACCAAGCTTTACTCCTAACATCATAATTGGAAGTGAGGGAAGAGGTGGACGGAGAGAAAGAAGGAAAAAGGGGACAAAGTGAATATACAAAGAAAATCACTGTTTGCGAGCCTGGCTTATAATAAAAGGCACAAGGAACTAAGTGTGAGAAACTATCGCTTTTACTTACCTTGACAGATGTTTACCAACTCATTCAACAAGTTCTTAGTTTGATTTAACACATACAAAATATTGAATATTAATATATATTATGTGATTATGTTTTTATGTATCAGTGTCGCTGTTTTGGCCTAAGTAAGACAATAGGTATGTCTCTGTCTCGAAGTGTGATCCTTCCTGAACTTCCCAGTTTCCTTCCCTCATAAGCAGTTATATTGACAATGTGACTGGCCCCATATTTTAGCATTACCTTGCTGACCGCCGCAAACGAGGTAACGGCGATATCGGACATTCGAGTTACTTAATTTGAACAGTTGCATGCAAGCAGGGGAAACGAAAATGCAGCTGACTGAATTCATCATCATTAAATGAACAATATATTGATAAATAATTAATTATGGGCCGATTCTGTTACAAATTTCAAATAAATTCTTGATATTTAAAGAGTTGTATTAAATTACCATTTACCACACATCACATACAATGACTAGCAACAATATGAATATACGACCAGCTGCTCTTGTATCCTATCCCTTAGAAAAAATTCTTCACTCTGCCTTCTTTAAAACCCCTGGACAATTAGCGACTTATTTGGTTAAAATATGTTTACACGGGCATTCACCACAATCGCTTGATTTTCTTGTTGTTAAGTGTGATAGAGTGTGGTATAAGAAAATTCGTAAATATTTCATAAAAAATAAGATTCATGCCAAATTTGAGTACTACTTCAGTTGGGGATATCTGGTGTTCCATGTGGCTCTCCCAACTCATGATGCAATAGTTAGTCTTCTTTCTAGTCGTATTTGTTTGTCGCTTCGGGCAAAATTTCCTGGAGCTCATTATGAACCCTGCGATACAGAAAGTTATAACACATCAAATTGCGACAGTATCTGCCCTGATGGGTCATTCATCTCATTTGATCGTTTTCTTCGATCTCTATGTTTTGTGCCAAACATGGTCATTGAGGTGGGAAACTGGCGACCTAACCATTCTTTAGGAGCAAAAGTCTGGGAGTGGTTTAAGAGAACAAATGAAGATGGTGATCATGTTAGCGTTGCCATAATAGTTAAATTGATATATGGGAAGAGGAATAATATGATAGAAAGGAATAGCGAGTTACCATATAATAACCGTAGTTTAGTGTCAGTAATCTACAGCCTCATTTTAAATAATGATAACCCCCTTTCTGATCCCAATACTGACATCCCAGTTGACCCTCACCCTCTGAATACAGACCCTTCAGTTGATTTCAAGTTGGCCCCTCATGCGACGGTTCAGATTGATTTAAAACTTGGGGCCGATGATCACCCTGTGTGTTCTGTGCACCAAGGTGATGGTCTTGATCGAGACTTATCACTCCCTCGAGAATCTTTGCTCAATGGAGTAATTGACCAGACCGAATCTATTATCTTAAATGAAGAAACTCTTATAAAGGCAGCTAAGACAGCCTACAAGTGCCATGAACGGGATTTTAAAAAGAACTCTGGACGAGAGCTTGAACCACAGAATGATAGAACTGGTGCTGGCGAACTTTGGTTTGAACTGTGAAGTATTGACTCATGTTCTTTACATCTTTTCTAAAAGTCTTGGTTATGAAAGCAAGACATGTTGAAGAGATCTCTTAAAAATTTGATACTGTACTCTCCTCTAATCCTCTATACGCACTCTCCGAGTGATCCATAACTTATTCAGCAGATAAGTTAATTAAATGTTTATTAAAAATTTTCAACATCAATTGAAGGAATTTTTAATTAATCATATCACGTCATTCAGGCCTAAGAGCTAATTGCTGATTCTCAGAATCCCCAGCTCTTTGGCCCATCTAGGCGCCTCTTAGCCAAGTGATTTTTTCTTGATAATCCCTGTAAGCCAACTTGTTATCTACTTCTTCCCTGGACGGATGGCCGAATAATAGACAAGATTGCAACTTGAATAAGCATTTTACCTTCTCTTCAACTCCAAAGCCACACCAAATATGTCACGCAAATTTATTAATAGCAATATATAAAGATAATTAAAAAAGTAAAAGAAGCTTAAACACCTAGAAAAACAAGTGTTTGGGGTAGACAATGAGGTCGATCGACTTTTCAGAGAGCGAAAGCCCCTATTTATACTTAAGAGTCAGGGATTAGAGAAGAGGGAGGGGGGTTATGCCGTTCCGCAGTAGGCACCTACGTCATTCAACAGCTATAATGTGCTACCTATCGTGCGCTATGAAACTGTGACACTAATGAGACCCCTGCTGATTTCTCTCCGCTACTAGCTCTGAATACAGGTGCTGTATTAATGATTTTCTTCATTCTGACTCTAGGCATGTCAGGAGAATATCCTCGTCCAATTACACTACTATATGATTTATGAACTTATCACGTGATACGAATAAAACACCCCTCGCATTTCTTTAGCGACACGAAATACGTGTATCCTTGACATCGCTTACAAGTCAATATCTGGTTCATACTTCTAGCAGTTGTTTTGAGTTTTAAGTGCGAATTAGGGTTTGCGTTAATTATCGTATCAATTTATCCATCTGCTTGTTGTCCTTCCCCTGAATTTCGAAGATGCGTAAACATCCACCGAACCCCACTCTGCCCCCCACCAAAACACCAGCCCCAACACGTGGGGGGACAACTTATTGTATAAATATAGCCCCCAATTCCTTGAATACTTTTCACTATTAGAACAATATAAAATTATTGTCGTTGTTTAATATCTATAATATACACAATGTCCTTTGGTAAAACTATTAAACTCAACAATGGCTTGGAATTGCCTCTTATTGGCTTAGGTACTTACCTTTCCAAACCTAACGAAGTCGAAGATGCTGTTGCCCATGCTCTTAAGATTGGTTATCGTCACATTGACTGTGCTCGTTTCTACGAAAATGAAGCTGAAGTTGGTAGAGGTATTAAGAAGTCTGGTGTTCCTCGTGAAGAGATCTTCATTACCTCCAAGATCTGGAACAATCATCGTCGTCCTGAGTATGCCAGAGCTGCTCTTGAAGAGATGTTAAAGGACCTTCAAACTGATTATGTTGATCAATTGCTTATTCACTGGCCTGTTGCTTTCAAGCCTGGTGATGATATGATCCCTGTTGACAAGGTCACTGGTAAAGTTATCATCGATGACTATCCTATTAGTGAGTCCTGGAAGACTTATGAACAATTCTTAGCTGAAGGTAAGGTTAAGAGCATTGGTGTTAGTAACTTCAATATTAGAAACCTTGAAGAACTCCTTAAGACTGCCAAAGTCCCTCCTGCTGCTAATCAAGTTGAGTTACATGCCTATCTCCAACAACCCGAATTAGTCAAGTACTGTCAAGATAAAAATATTGCTGTTGTTGCCTGGGCTCCTCTTGGTAACCAAGCAGTTCCATTCTCCTTGAGGGAGTCTGAGCCATCTCCAAGAGTCATTAATGATCCAAAAGTTAAGGAGATTGCTGCTCGACTTAATGTTGAGCCTGCCCAAGTCTTACTTGCTTGGTTCACTCATAAGAATATTGTTGCAATTCCTAAGAGTGTCACTCCTGCTCGTATTGAGGCTAATTTCAAGCAAATTAAGTTAGACGATGCCACCATTGCTGAGATCGATGCTTTAGAGAAGAATTTACGTGTGGATCCTCCTGCCTGGGGTGTTGATATATTTGACCAAGGTCCTGAAGTAATGGATCCTATTGAACAGGACGCTATTGAGGCTAGATTAGCTGGTAAGTCTGGTTTGTAAAAGACTTTGTATAGATGAATAAAAGCATGAAATGATTAGTTAGATAGTGGAGCGGAGCAAAACGGGTCTGGGCGGAGCCCAGCCGCCGGAGGCAGAACGGGGGATTAATTGTAGTCATGAGTAATAAATTATTAGAGATCAGGAGGAGATGCAATTGTGTGAGTTGTTTTGGGTATGCAAGGAAGAAAGGGCAATTATACTAGCAAATACTCTTCAGGAACTTCATCATCTTCTTCACCTGGAGCAAAAACAATGCGTTCATGGGTTGGAAGAGCAGGTGGGCCTTGGCCAGGAGGAGCAGCAACAGGGATTCCTCCTTCAAGCGGGATACCAGTATGAAGGCCAGCAGGTTCAGGAGCAGCATTGATTTCTTCTTGAAGAGGGTGATGGTCCATTATATCCTGTTGTTCAGCAGCTAATCGATGTTGTTCGGCCATCATTCTATTAAGGTGAGCTCTTAATCTTTCTACGCCAATTCCACTAAATACACAGAAAACAGATTGTTGATGTTGGGTGAACTCAGGAGGTGGTTCACGGCAATATTGAGTAAGATCTGGTCGCATGAACGGTGGTACTCCAGTTAAACTCAGATGGGTTAGTCTTTCACATGAATTGACTAATTGCATTATTGCGAAAAGGGTGATATTACCACAGTAGCTAAGATGGATCCTTTCAAGAGTGTTTTCTGGCCCTTGACGTTTGGCGAGCGCGTAGATGGCCGTATCGGTAATATTTTGACATTTAACAAGACCAATTCTGCGCAATTTTGGGAGAGTTGATAGATCTTTAACTGCTGCATTTGTGAGTTGAGTACAACAGGCAAAGTCGATGTACTGAATTTTAGGACATCTTTTGACAAGATGGTTTATTCCTCGATCGGTGATGTTGGAACAATGACCTAGGTGAAGGTAATGAAGAGACTGCTCAAGGGAACTAAGGTATTGAACACCACGATCAGTGATATTAATACATTTAGCGAGCACCACATTTCGTAATCGGGGAGAATATTTAACAAGTCTACCAATACCAGAATCAGTGATAAGAACACAAGATGTAAGGTCAATGATTCGTAATTTTTCGAAATGACTTGTAAGAGGAAGGTTAAGGAAAGCATCATCACTGATAGCCATATTAGTAGCCAGTCTGAATTCACGTAATTGATGAAGATTCATAAGTAAAGGAGTTATTGAGTGATTTGTTACTCCTGTACAACTAGCAAGATCTAATTCGACAATGGAACGGCAATTTGTTATTAGGCTAGAAACTCCATCGTCGGATATATTGACACAGCCATTCAATTTGACTCTTTTCAACATTTTACAAGATTTGGCAAGTTGAATGATTCCTTCATCGGTGAATAATTTGCAGCCAGAAGCATATAATCCTTGTAAGTTAGGACAATTGTGAGCAATTGCGAATAATGTATCATCAGTTAAAAACTCTAAATTAGAAATATCTACTGATTGAATAGATTTATTCATTGATATTAATGGTTTGACGGATAAATCACTAAGTTTGTCACAATTTCCAAGGGTTAAACGTTCTAAACGATCACAAACAAGCATATCAGAAAGAACGCTATCTTTGATGTAGGAAGAGACATTTGTGAGATTTAAACGTTTGACAAAAGATCCATAAGGAGCTATTAACCGAGGTTCAGAACTATTGAAAGCAAGAGCTTCAGATGCATCCTTGAAGTTCTTTACAGTAACAAGGGTACGAACAAACAAACCTAAAGATCTCTGAGAATTAAGAGTTGGACGAAACCAGATTCCTTCAATCGAAGAAGAAAACCAGCTCGTACAAGTCATAATAAAAGCCCATTGATCACGTTTAGAATCAAGAAACGAGAAGACAGTGGCTAATAATTCAGGGGGTAATCTTGCTACAGGAGGGATTGTAGTTTGATTGAAATGAGGAGAAGATAGTTTAGATGAGGAGGAATCGGGATGTTCGTCCATATCTTCTACATCGCTTGAGCATGATGAACTTGATTGAACATCGACATCGGAGTTTTCTGATTCAGCAGTTTCAGCTATATCATCAGGAGGGATATGAGGGATATGAGGGAGTCTATCAGCCATGATGGATGGGCAAATTTAGAGGATCAAAGTATCAGAGGGGATCGGGGAATCAAAAGGTCAGAGGATCAGAGGAGGTCCCAGTAGTGATACCGGGAGGAGAAGTAAGTGGGAGGATGAGACAGTAAGCAAGAAATGGATCAGAGTAGAAGGTAGGTAGGAAGATCAGAAAGAGCTATTAGCGTGCTATCGATTCAGCTTTCAGATTTCAGTTGCTCAGCTCTTCAGGTCGTCAGTTCGTAGTTCGTCAGTTTGTCAGTAGTCTGGCAGACGAACGAACGTTAAAAACGATCGGAAGAAACGTGAGATATCAGGTCGAGGGTGATGGACGATTTAACTGCAGGGGGATATATGTGATCTGAGGACAAGATCAATCCAGTCCCTGTCTTTTGATCGAGAGAAGTAGGTCGACAAATCAAACGCCACTTGAAGCTAAGCTACAAAATGCTTAAATAAATATTGTAAAAGAGTTGTTATAACAACAGCGGGCGAGTATATGGGAGTAACGAAAATATTGGATACTATGACTCGATATATAATTTAAACTCCGTTATGGCAAGCATGAGCCTTGTGAGCAGACAAGTGTACTGAGACAATAAATGCTGGTTATAGGTAGTAAGAGGAGGTAGGGGTTGTTTCCAGTTTTTGTGATTAAGCCGCTGGGGATGAGATTGCCTCCGGCGGCCGGGCTCTGCCTGGAGCCGTAGCTCGCTCCGCTCGCTTTCAAGGGGAGTCAGAAACCTTTAGAAATCTCCGCGCAGCGGAGCAACGGGTCCGGGCAGAGCCCGGCCGCCGGAGGCAGAAACCCACGGCAGGAGTAGGTGAGGTATGCATGCAATCTGTGCAGCGTAATTTTTCCCCAACAAACTGTCGGTCTTATGGGTTGAGTGAAAAATTATTTCTGGCAAAAAACTGGGGTGAGCATTTGTTTCATTTATAGTTATATTTATGATTATTTGATTCTTTTATGAAAGGATAAGGATAATGTTGGAGGGCTGGAGGTGGAAATGGGATATTTAATTAGGTTTGGAATCATTGAGCGAATACCCGCAATGCTTGGCTCGGCATTTTAAATTTACCCGTGATTATCGGGAATTTCACCCGAACTACATATACTATTAGTCGAAAAACAGCTGATAATTGATTTACGAGATCATTCGTTAATATTATTTTAATATCATTTTAATATTTTAAATTTAATGTTATTCTCAACACCAGCAATATTCAAAGACCTAATAATATTTGTCAGTTCTCAACATTCAACAAATGTCTTCATCTCCGGGGTTGTTTATTCTCAACAATGATAAATTTATACATTTGAAAATTAATAACCTTATAAACAGTACTTTTATTACAAAAAATGGGGCATATTCTTCAACTGGTTATACTACTAATACCGGAACTTCTGTTCATATCATTGATACTTTTAACAATCCTCAATTATCAAATCATCAAGCTATATTCTATTCTTTTGCAGAATCGTTTGAATTGCCTGAATATTATGGTTATGGAATTGATGCTTTATATGATTGTTTAATATTACAGGTAAGAGATATGAATCGAGGAGATAGTAGGGTGCTGATAATGGCAATCCAACCTCATTTAAGAGGAGTGTTTGGAAAGGTTATGGAGATATTAGATAGGGTATGGAGGTATTATGGGGAGTTTGGGGTTGTGTTTTCAGTGTATGTGATTGATGTTCCAATAGGGATGAGTAGGGAGAGGTTATGAGCTTGAGTGAGCGTGAGCGAATGCGAACGCGAATGCACACGCAAACAAGCAAGTGAGATAAAGCGTTAGCAGAGAAACATGGGTGTGTGTGATTATTTCGAAGTGATAGTATTACTACTGGTTCTAGCTTTCACTGTGGGATGTATTTGATGATGTTGTTCTGTGATACCTGTTTTACTTTGGGAGTGTTGCCCTGTATTTTATGGATAGGAGTGAGTGTATTAAGTGAAGAGAATTAATGTGGTGGTAATAGTTAGCTTGCGGTAGTGATAGTACTTCTGCTAATTCTGCTATTACTGCTGATAATGCTGCTACTGCTGCTATTACTACTGCTAATACTACTGCTACTGCTACTGCCGATAGGTCTTATGCCATATCCCTACCCCTAACTGTTGCTATATTGGTAGCTAGACATACCCGACTAAAATCTACTTTTTTTTGCTATTGTTCCTACAAACCTTACAAATTACCCCAGAATTCTCTCCTCCAGTCTCAATTTATCTCTTCTCTCCGTTCAATAGTTCCATTCAATAGGTCAATTCACCCTTACCTTAACTTGCGTTACCTTAACCTCACCTCACCTCTAATACCATCCTCTCACAGCCGCACGCTCTTTACTAATCTCATTCCTCCCAAGCATTCCACTTACCTATCATTCTCGCGTGGGGGTCTGTGTCACGAGCTTAACAGGGTAATCACTCTTTTTTAGTTATCGGTAGAGTGTGCGGAGAGAAAATGACTCCATGCGTGATATTGTGGTGCTACTATTCATAATTTTTTCTTAGCTTTTATTAGCAAACTTTCACATGGCATGATAGTTATCGTATTAACATAAAACATCTACAGCCATACAAGCAAGCATACGCATCTTTTATACCTTCATACCTCTCTACCTACATAGAGAAAGAATTCTGAGCATAAACATTTGTTTGCATTAAAAACTGACTGATTATTAGATTTATTGGTATTGCTAATTTATCATATCCTAATATCCTGTTTCATTTCGTGTTTGGTGTTTAATCTGAATTTTATTTTTAGCTCTTCTTTGGTGGTTTCTTAAATATTTTAATTCTTTTGAATATTCTATTACTTACTCTTAAATTCAACCGCCCCCTCCCTTCTCACCACAATGACTGTCTCAAAAATAGTCGTTGTCCGTCATGCTACAAGAATAGACTCAGTTAACCCCCTTTGGTCAAAAACTTCCCCATGTCCTTACGATCCTCCTCTTGCTGATCCAAAAGGCTTCCAAGAATCTAGTCAAACTGCTGATTCTTTATCAAAACAAATTTCAGGTGAAAGGGTAATTATCCACTCTTCCCCTTTTCTCCGTTGTGTCCAAACCGCAGTAACTATTGCGAATACTTTAGATTCAGATACTTCCATTCGTCTTGACTCCATATTTGGTGAATGGCAAAGTACCGATTATTTTACTGATATATCTCCTCCTCCTCCTGATGGGCATAGATCTATTGCTGAAAATGCTTGGACTTGGTATTATTTAAATCATATGGCATCTATTAACGAACGCAAACGTTCTCTTCTCGATACAACCTGGCCATTACAAAAATTAGGTGTTGGTGGTGACTATGGTGAATCCTGGTCATCTATGCATAATCGATTTGATCGTGGATTAAAAGAACTTGTTCATTATTACGATCATGAAGATACTGATACAAGTCCATTAACTATTATAATTGTCACTCATGGTGCAGGTTGTAACTCCCTCCTTGGGCTTATATCAAATCTCCCCCTTCTCACAAAAATCGCCTTAGCAAGCTTTGCTATCGCTCAACGAGACAATTCAGCCTCAAATGATAGTTTCAAATGGTCAATCATCTTCAACTCAAATAAACAAAATCATCAACCTTCTCACGAAGAAGACTCCAATTCTTCCTATTCTCGTACCCTCCCATTATTATCCTCCTCTAATTCTACTTCCTACTCCAGCATATCCGATATTGCTGATGAAGATTATACTCCACACATCACCCTTTCCCCTGATGATACCCCAACTTATCCCGATTACAACCTCAATTGGTTTACACCATCCACCAACTCCGCTCCTACGCTTGAAAACCTCGTCTTCGATGTTGGTGCTGCTAGACCTGCAACTCCTCTCCATTCTCATAATACGGCCACTGAGGAACCTATTCTCCTTTCCTTTGGTGGGTTCGCTACTTCATCAAACAAAACTGCTAAATCTTCCCCTTCAATGACCCCTACACGTTCTTAATCTTTTTTATGTCCTTACGACCTTTATTTATTACATTCATTTACTCCTTTTTTTTTGGCCTCCGGCGGCTGGGCTTCGCCCAGACCCGTAGCTCGCTGCGCCCGTCTTTACCAACCTCCACTAATGTTATGATCCAACACAAGCACACACTTATCATCTTCCTCTTCCTCTCCCCCTTTCTCTCCATAAAACCCTCTAATTGCCAACGTATAAACACTTCTAAACAAACTCAAAATAATATCATTCAAATCATCTCCAGTATGCTTAAAATCAGGATATGCATTCACCTCTAGGACATGCACGCTCAAATCATCATTAACCAAGAAATCAACTCCATAAATCTCAAACGCATTAGGCAAAGGCTGGAAATTTATCCTATCAACAGCACTCGCTGCTTTAAAGAGATCCCCACTAATAGAGCATATTTGCTCGAAAACTTTCCTCTTCAATTCCTCATCACACTCCAAATCCCAAAATCTCTTCACCGATCCTTCATCCTTAGATTCTCCTTGTAGACAAGTATTCGTCAAATGCCCAATAAGGTCAATAATTCCAGTGTCTTCATCTACCAAAGGCTTCGAATACTTAGAAAGCGCAAATAATGCCAACATTTCCTTATAAACATACACCTTAATCGCACCAACACACAAAACATACGTTCTAATATGAAACTTACGATTATTATGTGCCGGAAGCAACAAAGGATTATCCAAATACTCCTGAACCACAAAATGCCGCAATTGAGACGTAATTACTCCATGATCATTCTCTTCGCCTTCCACATCCTCATCCTCATCGTCAGTAACTACTCCTTCATCAAATTCATCAAAAATTGCCTGCATCTCTTCAATTGTATTGAACAATCGAATACCCTGTCCTCTATCACTCATACTGGGCTTAAGAATCCAGGTTTTCTCCCCTGATTCAATTTCTCCACGAAGTTCATAAGCTTCATCCAATGCATCATCGAGAAATTCTGCATAATCAACCTCAATTGTGAACGACTCTGGATATGCTTGCTTAAGAATCGAATCTGGATTCTTCGCTGTAAACATGCGTATAGTATTACTCAAGTAATGTTTTCGAATCAAAGCTTTTCTATAAATATAAGAACAACCAAGATACTTTCCATCATCTGCCATCAATCTATCAAAATCCAAATCGTCGTATTCTCCGTACTCGAAAAACTTCTTATCTTTCCCCAAAACATTCCTATTATTAACAACTTCAAATCCATTTTCTTGAAATACTTGCTCCCAAAGTGGCTTAACGTACAAATTATCGGTAGAAACGACAGCAACGTCCTTTTCCGATCTCTCTTTCTTCTCACTCACTTGTCTATGAAATTATATTAATGTCAGCACTATGTCTTACTTATATCTACAACTTCCTAAATATAAGAACCTTTTACTCACAATTTAATTTCTCCTTTCATATCAATTCCTTTAAATACTGCTCGAAGTGGGGTCACACTAGAATCTTGTTAGTATTATCCTCACGCTCACCTCACCTTCCTCTCCTTACCTGATTTCCCCATTTGAAACAACCCATCCATCGTTTCCTGGATAACTATCCTTTACTGTTTGATCAACAGCCGCAAAATTTGGCCTCCACAGAAATTTAGAAGGCCGCTCTACTTCACTAACATCAGAATGAACTTCAAATGCTGCTCCCCATGTATTCTCAAGAATATGTGTATACACAATCTTTGTATCGTCAGAAAGTGATTCACATAGTGGAATATTTACACTATATAACTGAGTAGGCTCTACCCAATTATCATAAAGATATTGAACCAATCGAACTGAAGTTTTTGCTGCCTGAGTAATCTTAACAGGATCGTGCATTCTCGAATCAAATCCATAAGAAATACTAATAGATCTAACTCCACAAAGAGCCGCTTCCATTGATGCACCAACTGTTCCACTAGACATAATATAAAGAGCCGTAGAATTCCGGCCATAATTAGGTCCAGAAATTACCAAATCAATTGGTCCCTTATTTTTATATAAATGATGGATACCAATATTAGCGCATGAAGCCGGAGTACCATCTAGTAACGTCCATTCAGTATCTTGTATATCTGACTGTGGTTCATCATATGGACCTTGTATAGGATCGTTAATTCCTTTCGTATAAATATAACTAGCAGTTACATTATGACCTACTAAATGTGCTTTACCAATCCAAGACTTTTGAGAATTTGGTACTGCGATTGATAGGTCCCAATTAGTATATTTCTGAATAGCCTCAACTAAGTAATGAACATAAGGAGAATGATCTGAACTTGGAGGTCCATCGTCATTGGTTAATAAGACGTGCATTTGGGAATATTTGATAAGTTGTTTGTTTATATATAAGTGAATCCAGACATAAAGGGGTGGTAAAAATGTAATTTAAATGTGAGGCTGGTATTAAAGTGGTGAACCTTGTGTTGTCATGTGATAATAACATGGTCGTGCTTCTGTATCATAACCACTTCTACCAATATCACTATTACTAGCAAGTAAATTGAAGTGAATGGGAGAGGCATCAATATCTCTACCGATTGATATCTACCGCTGAATAAACGAATGTCTTGAATAGCTCTAAAATGCTTGCAAATATATAAAGTTGGTCTCCCGATATAAGAATATTTCACTTCAGATCTTATCACAATTAAAAAAATTAAGTCTGCAATTAATTGATATCTTAGAACCAATTATCAATCAAAATGTCCAATACGGATTCACCTGATGTTGAATTAGATGGAGCCCTCTTTGAAGAGCCAGAAGGATTTTTCCCTCCTCCTCCGGAGCCAACTTATGAATCGTACAGTAGAGATCCTCAATTCATTCAGGATGGTGAACCTTCTTCAATCAGGATGAGATTAGTTGGTAAATCACCGTTATGGGGACATCTTTTATGGAATGCTGGAAAAGTCACTGCTGATTATATGGATATAAAAAGAGATGAATGGATCGCTGGTAAAACAGTACTCGAATTAGGAGCTGCTGCTGCGCTGCCATCTCTAATAGCCAGTCTTTCGGCTGATAATGTTGTTATTACAGATTATCCAGATCCGGATTTAATCCTTAATATAAATGAAAATGTGAAATTATTAGAAGAATCGCAACCGGGTAAGCAACTGCCTATTACTGTAGAAGGATACATATGGGGTAATACCGTAGAACCTCTTTTAAATGCTAAAAATCAAAACGGCCGTAAATTCGATCTGATCATCTTATCGGATCTTATCTTCAATCATTCCGAACATGAGAAGCTGATTAGAACATGTGATCAATGTCTTGCACCAAATGGTAAAATTTTCGTTGTATTCACCCACCATCGACCTAAATTGGCTTATAAAGATTTAGAATTTTTTGACACTGCTAAAAGTCAAGCTGGGTTTAAATCTGAAAGAATAATTGAAAAGAAGATGAGTCCAATGTTTGAAGAGGAAGAAGAAACAAAATTGATTAGAAGTATGGTATATGGGTATATTGTAACAAAGTAAGAAAAAAATACAAGAATTGTAATATGTGCTTTGAGAACTTATTTAATGCAAATTTAAATCAAAATTAGATAGAAACAAAGAAATTAATCTTATGTTGATGCTTGTTGATGCTTGTCGATATAATACTACATGATAAATGTCAATTTTTATGTCAGATATATCTAGTTATCACTAATGTGCATGATGTTTGTGATGACGACGAACCACCCGGGTATCGTCTCTTTTTGATGGAGGGAAACCACAGCTAGCGCCACCAGAAACTAAGCATACAGTTCCATCTGGACAGTCAAAGGAAACCCATTGGCCGAAGTTACAAACAGAGTATTTACCATTGAGACAAGTAGTCTCATTCCCGCTACAGCTACCGTCTGCAGCGGAAGGAGTTGCGGCAGCAGCTTGGCTGGATACGCTTGCAGCTTGGGTAATAGTAACTTGCTTAACGATAGCAGTAACGGAGATAGTAGAGGTAGCAGTCGTAGTAGAGGTAGGTTCAGGAACAGATGCAGCAAGTGTTAATCCGGTACCAGTGCCCAATTGACTATTTACAGCCACCACAAAGGTAGACGGGACTGCTGAGGATGATGTAGTAAATACTTGCTGAGAGCTGGAAGTTGATACAATAGAAGGAGAAGCTGGGGGATGAGAAGCAGGAATACTAGTGGAACTGGAAGGAGAACTTGAAGTGGTAGTAGGAGTGGAAGTAGTTCCAGGAGCTGGGGAACCACCACTTTGACCATCCAAAATATTCTGCATAGATTGAGCAAAAGAAATTCCATTAACTTGATTAGTAAATCCTTGAGAAGCGTCCCATAACATGATACCAGCAAAATTAGCATCAGAAGAGATGGAAGCTACAGCTGAAGCAATCGCATCAGGCTGTTCATACCCAGATCCAGCAGCACTAGTAGAGCCAGGAAGTCCTAAGAATAATTTAATATTCTTATTAGGAGATTGTGTTTCAGCGAAATTTTGCCAAGTATCCCAATTGAAATTTGGACCAATAGAACAGTAATTATTATAAAACTGAATAAATGCAAAGTCAATTTGAGCATTGGCCAAAACATCACCAACGTTCAAGTCAGGGAAGGGACATTGAGGAGCAGTAGAGATATAATAATCTTTACTAGCTCCATTGAAATATTCACGAAGTTGATTAACTAAGGCAACATATCCAGTGGAAGAGCCATTCTCAATATCCAAATCGAAGCCGTCCACAATGGCATCATCAAATGGACGAGTATCAGAAGAACCACCACCAAAAAGATTCCATAGAGTCTCGGCAAAGGTTTGAGCTTCACTATCGCTAGTGAAGCCATACTGTCCAACTGCACCACCAAGCGACAAAAGTACTTTCTTACCAGCCTGCTGACAAGATTTAATATCGTTACCGATATTAGAACAATGAAGAAGACTAGTACCAGGGAAAGTTTCAGAGCAAGTATCAATATTAAGACTAGGAGTACCAGAACCAAACTCATAAAGAAATGACAATACATAGATGTCACCAGCAGTTTGGGCACAATAATCACCAAGTGATTGTTCTGAACCAGCAGAAGATTGACCCCAGTACATAACAAGATTGTTATTACTGTTAATGTCAAAGGCGGCTTGAACGCTGGAAGCAGCGAAAGCCAATGCAGTTAAGATAGTGGATGCAGATTTAATAAACATCATAATTGATCAGTATATCGGAAGTAAAAGGTATGAAAATGAATGAAAGTAAATGCTTGATTTTGAAGGAGTGACTGGAATCAAGCTATGAACGGGGTATTCTAAATGAATGAACTACCAGACCTGCTGGATTTTTCGTGTTTGAGGCTTAAAGCAAAAGAAGGTGAACTTGTTGTAGATGAGGAGAAAAAGAAAGATATAAAACAATAGGGCAATCGTCTCATTTTATATTATTGCACCTCGTGAAATAAGGGGAAGTATATGCTAGACCAGACGGCCACTTAGCGTGTTACGATATATTAATAATTTGCTTTTTCCATTTCCCCTTTTCTGATGCTGCTACCTTAAATTCGATTCAGGTCAACTTCGTGAGGTCCTCACGTAATTTCACTTAATGGCTACTGCTTAGGCAGGAGTATAATTCAATTAAAATAGGCATCAAACTTGCACATCATTGCGTCAGTGCCGAGTTTTCAAAAGATAAGCACACAACGGTTGATGTCTGAGATTGAAAAGGGTAAAGAAGTGCGTAGTAGATATTATTTACAATGCGTGGGTTGGTGCATTAGTTTGTAACAGGGGTGCATAAAAGCCATGAGAGAGAGATGGTCCGAGAGGAAAGCATGGCAATAATAATGTCTAATATCACGAAGGATCAGGAGATTTTAATATATTATAAATAAAAAATGAATTTTATAAATTAAGTTGCGTATAGATGGGAATAAGTTTCTGACAAATACTGAAGCACATTCTCATAAACCTAGAGAGGGAGGCACTCACGTACTATCAATAACCATGAAAGTGGTTTCTTTAAACTGCAGTAACTTACTAACCGAAACGATCGTCCAACTATAATTGTACGGTTTATTAATTGCATAACTGAAATAATATTTTCATTTATTACTATTTAATTGCTATAATTATTAGAATGCTTCGTGCGTGCGTTGACCATGCATTCCAACGCGAGATCACTTTACCCCTGAAATTTTGATTTAAGTTTAGCGAATGCGAGGTAGAACCAGTAGCCGTATGATTTCACGTGTAAACCTAAATTTGAAGGTTAAAAACCAAAAGTTTGGTAGGCAAGTAAAGAGAATCAGCATTTAATTTAACGAAGAGCAGAAAAATGTTGGCTGATTTACCTGAGACCATAGAGACAGGAAAAAAAATTTTGAATATGACATATGACGGCGCTTTGCATGTCGCGTTTCAAGTGTACTCTTGCTGCGCGACTGTTACAATGAGTACAGGAGACGGAGTTCCTGGCAATCAGCCGCCCCTTAAATTCTTGAAGATTCAGGGGGTGAGATAGATGAGGAGAAGGAATGAGAGGACAATACGCTAGTAATGGTATTGGATAACGATTAGTCACTTTCAACAATGAAAATAATAAGACAAATGCTGATTGCTCATTGTCATCGTATATCAATACGGTCTATTTAATAATAAAACTTATTGCATACAATAAATAAACAACGGTTGTCGCTATATCTTCATCGTATATCGATACGGCCTATTAATAATAAATTGCATACAATAAATAAACAACGGTTGTCGCTATATCTTCATCGTATATTGATACGGCCTATTAATAATAAATTGCATACAATAAATAAAGCAATATATCCTCACCGTATATTTATACGTCGGATTATTTAGTAGAAAATTATAATATAAACACCATTGTATAGTATACAACAGCTGATATTCATGAGTTCTGAGTTCTGAGTTCTGATTGCAACCGTATCGGACGCATAATCTCAATACAATCAATAAAGGTACTTGCCACCAACAAACATAAGCCTACATCGATAACACATCAAATAAATCACCCCTAACCTCTCACAATTAAACAAATATTGCCCAAATCAGACATTAATAGAACTTTGAAGTACAATATTAACGATGAACTTAAAATATCAAAACCAATTGCTCACCAATATTCCATATCAAATAAGCAGAACATTTCTCTCATCCACTCCTCTATCAATAACACAACTTTCAACCTCCCTTTTTTTTTATTTTTAGAAAACTACATATCTACTCCCTCCTTCCCCTGTTTTCCTCCGGCGGCTGGGCTCTGCCCAGACCCGTTGTGCTCGCTCCGCGAGCTATTCTTCGAGCCCCCTCTCTCTTCAGCAATAACGGGTCATTCCGGGACCACTAGCCCTTCCATCTCCACTTTCACAAACTCCAATTCCATTCTCCGCACTAAAATCTGGGGAAACCGTTTTTTCAACGTCAACAACTCTCCTCCTTACTTCACTATCCACCCTTCACACCCCGTCCGGTAGTCCGAATCACATACGGCGAGCAAGCTAAACCATGCAGGGTCTAAACTTTGAACAACCTCCAATTTAAACATGCCCTCCGGGTGAAGAGCACAACCGTTGTCGCAGCCAGAGCTGGCACTAGAACCAGGAACTTCCTTCAAAAGTATACTGGCCAATCTGGCCAGAAGCTAGCCTAACTGGCGGCGACACAACGCTACGCCACAACGCTACGCTTGCTAACATGAACCTGATTGAGTTGTGTTATCGCTTGCTAAAGCAAAATTCCATACTTGATTCCACGCATAATGGTTCGAACTTAAAGAAACCTCTTTCTCCAGTCTCTAATTAACAATAATCGAGATGCTGTTCATTAATTTGAACACTCTTATTGGATACGCAAAAGTCCGGGGAACATTGGTGATAGGAAAGTACGCATAAATGAGTGTTATCATATGCATCCATGATATGATTATATGCGGAAGAATTTTTTCACGTGGGGGTTTATGGTGGGGCAGTGACGATCTCCGGTACGGACCGTACGGATATACGGAACCGGAGAAGGCTGGGTTGCTTGGATTGGAATTTGATTGGTGCGTAGTTTATGGCGTATAGTGTATAGTGTGAATGTGGAGATAATCGGAGGGTATCAGAAGCGAGGGAATAGGAATTGGCCTGGCAGTACCTGAATGCTTCGGATATTGCGCGGTGTATCCTTCATCTCCTGTTGGTGGGGCAAGTATGGTGATTGTACAAAAGATTGATCTACGATGGCAGGGAACGGTGGGTTAGGGTGGAGTAAAGGCGGTACTGTGCGGTGGTGAGCTAGAGTTATATGAGGAGAGGAGGAGGAGGAGGAGGAGGAGGAGTACTATTTCACTCGAGCGAAGCGAGAGCTACGGGTCTGGGCAGAGCCCAGCCGCCGGAGGCGAAGAGAATAGAAGGAAAGAAATTGGAAAATGACGACATGGTGAGACGGACCCCAGATTTGACGCACTTCACCCCACCATACAGGAATAAAAAAGGAGTTGTAAGGACAAAAATGGTAATGAAACCTAATTAATAACTTAGACTGATTGAGTTAATCTTAGAGTTAAGTATGGCAGCGAAAAGGGAAAAGGGTGGGGCGGAACTAGGGAGAGTGAGAGAGAGCGCGCGGTTTTGATTTGGGTGATTATGAGTCGGGAAGGCTGCTTTTGTAGGGTTAGTGGGTGGGTTTGGTTGGTGGTTTCCGATGTGTATTAGTGCTTCTCCTGCTAATAGTGCAATAATGCTCAGGCCATAATTTGTACTGTCTTAACTTCCGGCCCGTGCCTGCGCGTGCGTGTGCTTATATCGTGTGACAAGCTGAGTGATACAAAAAACTGGATTGGTGTATGGTGGGGTGTATTGATATAAGGGTTTGTGTTTTTAAGAAACCCAACCCTTTCTCCAGATCTAACACACACACATGCATTATTGGGATTAGTTGAGAGATTCATATATTAACGTAGATGATTGCCCAGAATTGTAATTTTTTTTGAACATTTAATATTTAATATTTTGAATTTTTTTTAGGAATTTTTTGAATAGAGAGGTAGTAAGAGGATTAAAGAAATATTTTTTATACATTTTATTAAATTTTTGGAGTTTATTGTTAATATTCTTGACTAATTATATTTGTTGAGGATTTATCGGTCGAACGGAAGTAGATTTATAATAATAGTGAGAATATTGGTGAAGGTATTTACAACAAAAATTAAGAATAATCAAAAATTAAGAATAAAAAAGGTTCAAAAATTTGTATTTTTTTTTCTATCGACATAAGTGGAGTTTACGTACGACAGCTATTCTAGACCGTGAACCACGACCAGAATCACATCGCAATTATTATTGCAATATTAACTTTACATTACGTGAATTTACGTTACATTCAACATGCCCGACGGTGCTCAAGCTTGGAAAATGATTAAAACCCCCGGTACTCATACCGATCGTATAGCTCAGGCTTGCGATAGATGCCGTTCAAAGAAAATTCGTTGTGATGGTTTACGTCCACATTGCTCTCAATGTTTAGCAGTAGGGTTTGAATGTAAAATTTCTGATAAATTAACCAGAAGAGCTTTTCCAAGAGGTTATACTGAATCTTTAGAAGATAGAATCCGTCAATTAGAAACGGAAAATGGTCGATTATCTAATTTATTAGATGTCAAGGATGAACAGATGGAAATGATTTCAAGAGTTGAAGCAGTTCATGATGTATCACCACGTGGAAGTTTTAGTAGTGCAGCTAAGAATCGATCAATTTCTGAAGCTTCTACTAATACTCTTTCTCCTGCAAATTCTAATAGACCAAGCTCAATATCATCAATCAATCAAGATGAATCTTCTTCTCCAGAATCTCCCGAAGAAGATGATGATTTTGTTGTAAATCATATGAATCATCTAGGCGCAGATGGTACTTATCGAGGTACTTCTGCAGGTGGTGTATTTATCAATTCATTTATTCAAAAATTAAGAGTAAAAAATTCCACCATTTTACCCCCTGTACAACGTATTGCTGCATACTTTACTCAAACAACTGAAGGTGGTATTGTTAAATCAGCATTAAAAACATCTCATCCAACTTCTAATATGAATAATGGAGATTTGTTATCACCACCTACTTCATATTCTGATTCAAATAATCACTTATCATCATTATTCCCATCAAGATTAAGTACTGATAAATTGGTTACTGTTTATTTTCAAGAATGGCAATCTGTGTATGCTATTTTAGATCAAACTAAATTTTTATCTGATTATCAAAAATTTATTGAAGATGAGGATGATGATTCAACAAACAGTAATGAATTATATGCTGCTTCTTTAGCATTAGTTTTAGGATTAGCTTGTTTAGCTAATAAGGAAGGTTCTTCATTGACTAATAATGAAGTTTGGAAGTTAGATGCGTTATGGAAACGTATTCTCTCTTCACGACGAGCTCCTTCTTTGGAATTATTACAAGTTTGTTGTTTAGCTCAATTATATTCTATGCATGTTGGTAATCTTGATGATGTTTGGTATTATCGTACACTAGCAACTTCAACTGCTTTACGATTAGGACTTCATCGTAGTCGTAAAGCTATTCGTACTTCAAATGGTGAACCACTTAGTGCTTATGAATCAGAATTAAGCAGAAGAGTATTTTGGGTTGTTTATACTTTGGATGTATTTTCCAGTGCAATTCTTGGATCTCCACGGATTTTGAATGATAATCAAATTCAATGTTGTATGCCAAAGTACGTTGATGATGAAGTTGTAGCTGATTCATTTGTTACTCCACCACCAAGTTCTCCTGAAAGTGTTGATGGTAATAACAATAGCGATACACCCGCTTCTTGTCAAGTTAGTGTGATACAATTTTCAAGAATCCTTGCAAATATCCTTGATACAGTTTATTCTCCGAAAAAATCATCGCATCGTCCTAAGACTATTCTTATGCTAGAGGATCAACTTGAATCATGGTTTAGAGATCTTCCATCCAGCCTTAAATTCGAATTCGTTAATGGCATGCCAACTGCATCTCTTTCTCCAGTACATCAAAAATCTCCATTACTTTTGATGCTTTACCATTATGCAAGAGTGTTGATTCATCTTCCAGCAACTGCTGATGAAACTAATACTTCCACTTATGGTAGTAGTTCAATTGTAGCTGTTATGCAATCTGCCAAGACTTATATTCAAGTTTTCAATTATCTTAAGGCCAGAAATGTCACCTCTACTCTTCCACTTAGTCCTACCAGAGTGATGATTTTATTTGGTTCAATCATTCTTTTCTGTGCTATTGATTATTCCAGAGGAGGTGCACTTCTTCAACAATCACGAAAGCTTATTTCTCAAGGTCTTGGCTATCTGTACAATGATATGCAGATTGGATTACCTGGCTCAATTTCTGGAGAATGCTTCCAATGGCTGGAAGAGATTTGCGATTCTATTTTAACTGGTAATCCATCTCAACATCGGAGATCTTCAGGCGGCATTAGTGGTAAGCCAAAGTCTGATGGTAGGAGTAGGTCTCAGGAGAAAAAGAGATCATCAAGCAAAGAACAGGAACAACCATTAGCTGTCGAACAATCTATTCAACCAAAATCACAATCTCGATCACCCAACCCCAGAGTCAAAATAGAACCATCACCACCTTACAATAGTTCTCAAGTTGCATCTCCTTCATATCAACAAATAATTATTCCACAGCAGCCAATTCTTGATTCTAATACATCTGCTTTGTTGGCTACTGCTAATTTAATGGGTGTTCCATTTCAGTTACAGCAGCAGCCACAACAGTCACAGCGTCCACAACAGCAGCAGCAGCAGCAGCCACAACAACAGCAACTACATGTACAACAGAAGTACAATCCAGTACCTGACTATCGATACAATCAACAAGATTATCGTCAACAAGGAAGTACTTCATATTATCCATCATCTGCTATTGTTAACAATGTCATCCCGACTAGTCCCGTAGATGATTTCTTTGATACCTCCAGTTTTGAAGATTTTGATATCAATTCTGTCCTTGACCCCATTTCAATCAAACAAGAGACGAACAATCTCGGACAAAATACTTCTACGAATACCTTTTTGGAAAATTTCAATTGGGATGATTCATATAACTGGAGTTCAATGACTGTTTAGTTGTCACTATAATTATTCATTTTTATTATTATTTTATTTTATTATTGTTTTATTTGTTTTTATTTTCTGTTATGTATTTTATGGGATGGGTTGTTGGGTTAGTCAATAAATAAAAAATAATCAACTTATTTCCTGTCTCCAGCAGTTGGTCACTAAGTAGTCCAACGTCACACCTAATATTCATTTACCACTTAGGAAATAACCGAACTACAATCATTCCTCCAAACACAGCTATAACCATAAATACAATAGCCCAAATATAAAACCACCACCCAATTGCTTTACTACTATGATATTCACTTAACCGCGAACCCACCTTGTCCATTGTACCAGACGTCTTGTTCAGAGCAAACGCAGTTCCCTCAACAACATCCTGATCCTGAGAGATTTTATCAGCAAATGCAATGGCATTGGATTTGAGAGTTGACACCATGCCCAGAATTTCAGTCGATAGACTATCTTGGATATCTTTCTGTAATGTGAGCTTTGACTCAAGTGGGATTTCCTTAGATTCAGACGGTGATGTGGCACTTACAGACCTCTTGCGAAGTGAGTCTATACTAGATATGTCTGATGCTATCTCAACCTCTGTCTGTTTAGCTTGTTGCTCTCTGAATAGTTCAGCTTCATTAGTTTGAATGTTTCGAATCCGATGTTCAATTTGTTGAATTTTATCATTTAATCGTTGTATATGCAATCTATAACCAGATAATGTAGAATTTCCGGATTTTTGTGACTGTGACCGACTCGGCACGAGATCTGATTCAAGGTCCAATAAAATACTCCTGGCATAATCCATGTTTGAGAGCAACTTATCTAGTTTCAAAGATGCCACAAATACATCATCGTTATAATCATCATCTTCTATGCGATCTATCGTCTCTTCCAATGACTCTGTCTCTTTATCCAGATATTTAAAGGTATGAAGTAGTTGATAATTTATCATTTAGAAGGATGGAGTGGAATGTTTAGATCAGACAGCAAATGTCGTGAAGTTGATTATCACCAATTCTGCATAAGCGCCCGGTTTTGACTTAATGCCTAACGTCTTAGTTCACGACTCTACCGGCTCTCATTTCACTAAGTTGTTCGGAAAGTATAATAATTCATGGCATTGCTTGCCTTTGAATTGGAGTACCCGTACGCTTCTCTCCGGTAATTCAAAAAGTTAGCAGTGGATCATACTACATCACCATTACTGTAGATACTTTTTTAGAAGTACTAACACTATCATATTCTACTGCAACATGCGACAATTATAAATAAAAATAATATATAAATGCTAAACTAGCTGTCATCTTCCACTTATCTGTTGCGAAAAATTGTCCACTTCCAAGAGGTGCAATACTAATATAAATCACCAAAAGTACCTCCGTAACTGACTGGACCAGAACCTTTCTCAAATCTAATGTTTGCACTCTTGCCCTTTTTGTTGTGCTTCTTTGAATTGCCACTATTAGCATTTTTCTTGTGGAATGGAACAGTACTGTGTCCACGTACATTGTCAAGAGCAAAGAAATCACGATCAAGGTTGCTAGTGGCTGAATTAACGGTGAGGGAAAGGTTGGAAGATGCATAAGAAACGCCATCAACGGCATCATGACGGGAAAATTTCAAGCTGTCAAGTGCTTTGGATAAATCAACCAGGGAAAGATCAACATCTGGGTCAGCTGCCTTCAATGCAGCAATAATCTGTTGTTGTCTAGGACCAGGCAATGAATCTAATTGATAGATTTCTTTATTGAAAAGAGTGGCACGATCAGATTCTTCTGGCTTATAGGAGGGTGGTGGACTACAGTAAAGTAATTTGGCATTCACATAATCCTTAAGAATGTATCTTGCAGCACGAGATTCATCAGGATTACCTTGTCCTGAACGCATGAAACCTCTTGCTCTTGCGTATGCCACAAGGAATTCTTCCGCAGTGGGGATGCCGGATCCGCCTTCATCTTTAGGCTTAGTGAAAATAGAAAGACCATAAATGGCCTCAAGGAAGTATTTAGGGATTCTCTGTGCTACAAGTTGAACTGGGCCAGTGAATTCACGGAGCTGATCAATTGGTAAAACACCATTACAGACAAGATCGCCATCAGTAGAAGCGAAATTTGGGAAAACAAGACCTGGACAATCACACAACATGACATCGGGAGATAAGAGAATAGTTTGAAAATGCTTTGTTTTACCGGGGGTAGAAGAGACCGATACTTTTTTAGCACCAATTAGAGCGTTAATAGAAGAAGATTTACCAACATTGGGATAACCAACAAGGCCAATTTGTAATCTAGCAGGTTTATCGGCAGTAGCAGGCATGTAAAGAGGTTCAGGAGCTTCAGAAAGGAAGAGAGCTTCTAATTCATCAACGGAAAGGATATGAGTTGGGTCTTCTCTCATGACTTTGTAGTTGATGAGAAATTCTTCGTTTTCTTTTGACGACTCACCAGCCTCGACCGCATTTGAATCTTCAGAAGCCTCCACTACTTCTTCAGTCTCCCTCTCGTCTTCTTTTTCTACTTCTTCCTCTTTGTCGTCCTCCTCCTCTTCTTCCTCTTCTTCTTCTTCATCTTCCTCTTCTTCTTCTTCTTCCTCTTCTTCTTCCTCTTCTTCTTCACTCTCACCTAAACCCTCTTGTTCCCTTCTTTGTCTCTCTAACTCCTCCTTCTCAGCAGCTTCTTCAACCTCCCTCAATGAAGTTTTTGCAGAGAAAAATGCATATCTAATATTATTCTTCAAAAAATAATTAGCCCATTCTTTACGTTGTTCTAATGTCAATAGATCCGCTTTATTAATTAACAATAAATTCCTCTTTCTTGAGTCTAACTCCTTAACGTAACTTTCCAAATCAACTGATCTGAATAATAAAGGGTTACGACCATCGACAATCTGAACAACCAAATCAGATCGATCAATAACCCTCCATAATTGCCTCCAAACTTCAATATTTCTTTCAAAAGGTGTTAATAATAAATCTTCATTCTCTTGTAAAGTAGCCAACCCTCTTCTCCAATTTAAAAATGAATCCTTCTCCAATCTATCCAATTCAGTATTGGTCATATCAGACGTCCATTTAGGTCTTCTTGGAACTGTTAATTTGCCAGTATTTTCAGCATGTATTCTTTCTAATTCATATTCTTCTTCTCTTGATAATAAATAAGGGTTAGCTGGTCCAACATGACTACCATTAACGCTACCACCTCGACTAGTAGTTAATCCTCCTTGTTGAATAATTCGGATATTAGCAGTTCTTTCTGTAGTAAAGTCAGTATCGGCTAACTCTGCAGTTGATAGAAATTCATCCAAAGCTCTTTCTTGTGTTACTGATCTTAATTTAACCCAACTAGCCTCTTTAGTTCCATTTTCCATATCAGTCGTATACCTCGTTTCACCATCATCATTAATATATTTGGAAGCTTTTCTCGCTTTTTGCTTTTGATTTATTAATGCTCTACCTAATCCAGTAGGATTTCTGGCATTTGCTCTTTGTTTAGAGCCAGCTTTGGGGGGTAACGGAGCTCCATATCCTTTAACCTGAAGTTTGTTAGTTACGACTATTGATAGGGAGAGTTACTGACCAGGCACAAGTGCTTCAATATTATCACTAAATTCTTATATAAACCTCTACCAATTACTTACCATTTTAAAACTTTTTATCTTTCTACTGGTGAATATAGATGGGTTAGTGGATCAGAGTTCCTATTTGTAAATAAGCTTGCGATAGTAATTTTTTTTTTTTTTTGGAAAATAATTACTGCAGATCGTTCGACAGCCGTTCGATGACCGTCGATCATTTTTATTAACTACAGTAGTCATGTGACTTTTGTCATAATTGAATAATCACCAGCAACTTATTTCGGAACAAGAAATCTACTGACGAAGGGATGATTTGGCTATATTTGGGACGTGGCTGACTTCTGGAAGAGAATATCTGCCGAAGTTAAACAATTGTTTGCCTTCTGTAACATAACATAAATATGGTTCTATCTATATGAACATCTAACCCTCACATAAGTAAATAATCGCAATTGACCTGGATAGAGCTGTCAAAATCTTTGTATTCGCTATTAATGTTAATATCAGCCATTAAATAATTACGAGCGCATATGAAATATGGCATGATATTGCTATCAAGTCAATATATAGGTCAAAAATTACGCTGATAGACTTCACCGTGCGACTCTAGCTCTTTGTTGGATGGTAATGGAAGAAGAGTAGCCAGCTTGACAGGGCGATGTGTCTTCATACGACCAATGAGCAAAGTCATTTATCGAGAGGCGAGACAAGAGAAGGTGTGGTTTTCGCCATTCCGTTGATTAAAGCTGCCGTGAGTATTGATGGACTTTATTTCGTACATATAATATTTCACCATACGTATAATTACTTTCCAGTGGGTGAATTGAGAAATCTATTAATAATTAAGGATTACTTTACTTTACGTATAAATATAGATAAGAAGCTCGCAAGTCTATCTCGAGTCCTAATAGAGTTCTTACATACGAATAATCCTTCTTAGCTGTCCTAGAGTAGTCTCAGCAGCCAACTCATCATCATATCTTGTTACGGCGTTATCAAATTCTGAGAGCCAATCCGGTGGATAACAGTCATAGTGCGCTTTCGTATATTCCCAGTACTCTGGTACCACCCTGAAAATCCCCAGTCAATGATGGAAACAATTTTACCATCACGCACCATGATATTTCGCTGCGCAAGGTCTGCATGGGTAAATACAGTGTGATATTTACGGGAATGACAGTTAACGATATGCTCACTATATAGTAGCATAGAAATTTCCAAGTTACGGCTACGAAGTAGAAAATGAAAGTCATCATGGTTGTTAAATGGCCCAAGAGGAGTATATGCCACTCGGCAGTCGACAAAACCGTGAAGCTCCGCGGATGCTACCACTCCTTCTTTTGGTGGTGGGAGACTCCGAAGCTGTTCAATGAAGCTAGCCAGATCTTTAGCAATAGATTTTTTCTGGTCTTGAGACAAATGGCCGCGAACCCATGCTGCTGAAACGTTGCAAATCATCTCGGAGATTAGATTGGTGACTCTTGAGTAGTATCTCCTCTCAACTTAATAAGCATAATAAAACTGCTTCTCTAGATTTATAAACTATCTCCCATAATCTCAGCATTTCAGTCTCCCCCTCACGTACGAAACTTATCATAATCTTCCCAAAATCTGCGGTAAACTCGGGTCACCTCTTAAATGTGGCCAATAACCTTCCTCATCTCCTTTACTTTGCTTTCCTTTGTTATCTTGGGGAACTACGACGAACACATCATCATCGTCGTTCTGACAACCTTCCCAAAAAGAATAATAATACTATAAGAAGATGACAAAAATAAGAGAAGAGAAGATTGATGATAACGCTTCACCGTCATGGCAAACTTTCTCTAGGTGAATATAGAAAGAGACTTATGCATGAGGCATTCCTCTGGGGTATTCTAATAGCCCCCAAAGAGTCAAAGGGCCGTGGCTGCCTTGCGCTGGACGTCAATAATGAACCTGAGGTAGATCCTGAAACTTGTCAGACTAGCAATACTGAATGTAACTGGATCTTCAGGTCCAAAAACTTTCGACACTGAGATGAGAGGTAACCTTGTTGGAAGGGTAGTAATAGGAAAGATTCCAGAACATATCACAAATGATATGATTGAACGCATTATTTCTACCGTCCCCTTACCTGTGAAAAATACCAGTCCAAAACAGTGTTGCATCACTTGGACTTTTGCCGCTATTCAAGAGTTGCAAAACTCTAACATCGCGAGAGAGTTTGATATAGAAATATTTTTTGATTGGACACTTACATATGCAGATGATTGCCTAGAAAAAGGTATTTTGATACTGTTTATGACTATTCCAGTCGTAGGTCTTTATTCTCTTTCCGTACAATCAATTCCATTACACCAGATTAGTGTCTTATTATATCAGTAAAACTTGGTAAATCTTTAATAATCATGTTTATATCGAATTGTTGGTGAATTAAAAATTAGATGTTGCTTTTCTTTAGGTATAATAATAAAATTGTGAATCTATTCAATAATAAGTTTACCACCGGTACATAGATAGAAATTCGTAATGTCTTACTGGGCCAGAACCAGCGAAGCTGATATCAAACATAATCGCATGTATGTATTAACATTCAATCTTTTCTGTGCGTTAAATCCAACTATCCAAAGAACTTATCAAATGGAATCTAGCAAATTATATTACCTAAGCTGACTAACCCATGTCTGCCCATAAACAATTTGGAGAATCAATTGGGATATCGACCCATGATTAGTGGCTATACACTATAGTAGCCGTTGCACTTCTACTGGTATTGAAGAGGTATACACTTTCTGCTGGATAAAATGATAAACGTTGATTGCAGCAAATGAATCCAAGTTCTCAGACATTAATGAAGTTGGATAGTCTTACTAATTACACCACTAAAATTAAAATGTTCGGTTCCTAATTGAGTTTCTTGTCCGATTAGCGATCAACTCTTTAGCAGTATAACGTCTATGTCTTACACAATTATTTAGGCCAGACAGAAAGACAAGTTCTCCACGGATCTTTGTTTTTCATTAATGATTTTTAGATCTTGTAGTAGTAGTAAAATCAATTAACGTCTATGTCATACACAATTATAATAATACAATACAATAATAAAATAATTTAGACCAGAAAAGAAAGAAAGACGAGTTCTGCATGTGTCCAAGATAAGGACTTGTCAGCGTTTAATAACTTTTTTTAGTTCGAATATTATGGCAGGGTTGGATTTCCACTTGGTCATAGGATCTTGTTCTTTGTGTTGCTCTCACGGAGTTTTCATTTTCTCTGTTGTTCGCACTGACTGAGGAAGACCAATATTGATTAGTTCAGTTCACGATCATTTATTGTCTATTTAAGTACATTGCACCATTTAAATAACCAACGTCGATCAGTTTTGAATGCGCAAACTCACGTGACTATCACGTGTATCGTAACATCGAAACAGACTTCCATATTTTCTTGTCAGCTACGGCCATATCCAGAGTAAAATAAGATTTCCCGTCCGATCAATCATATTCAAGCCTCTGAGAGCCTTGATCAGTAATGCCGTGGGAGACCAGGCGTGAACAGAAGGTGCTGTAGTTTTTTTTTGGGGAAATTACCTTCAAGGTTAATTTGCCCAAATGAGAGAAAAATCGATTTTTGCTTATTACTAAAGTTGAGCTGAATGCTGATAGTGAATATTTGTTTGGGAATTATTGTAAATTTGACTCAAATATCATATGTGACGACTTATGATACTTGCATTATCAGACCCTGCATTTATGCAATATAATCACATGTCGATAGAAGAATGAAGTAAAATACGAGCGAACGGACGGTAATAGCTTATTAATTCAAGTGACGTAGAACAAGATGGCAGTATAACGGATTGGCAGTCCGAGAGGTCAATAATTACATTACAAATAAACTGTCATCTGATACTTGCTCACTTTTTGGTGCAAATCCGCGGAGTCAGGCGACACATTTTTATGACTCAAGTGTCAGTCGGCAATTATTTAGCCGTGCATTATTACGGAAAAACTTGTATGTATGTTTACGTCAATTATCCGAAGGGGGGCAATAAGTGAAAAGAGAAATTATTAACGGTTGGTGATAACTGATCTGATGTTAACTGTGACAAGACAATTTGTAGTATTAATTGCTGATTGTTAGAATAAATTTTCAATATTAGTAGACGATTCAATTGTCAATTAATTGATACTCAAATATTAGCAATCTCAACCATAACATTTCCATATAAAAATACATAATCAATCAATACGTAATTAATAATCTCTCGCGCAAATTAATCCAGTCAATTAATTGACCTCACTGTTAATTAATTAACCCGGATTTCATAAACGGCACGTAATAGTAATATATATTTTATATGCAGTTAGGAATAAACAGCGAATCATACATCAAAGTCAGAGCCGTTATCATATTACTCCCAACAAAATTTCGCAGTTACTTTTTTTAAAGGATAATTTTACTGGCCGCTAATAATATAACCGTACAATCGATCAATTTATTGGTCAATTGACAAAATGATAAGTGGATAAATGAAAATATGAAAAATTTGCTTATGTTTTATGACTGATAAATGCAAGAGAGAGGAGGGGGATCGTACAATCGTATATTATGTTAGATAACCGAGGGATGGCGGTAAATTGACATATTCTCCACATTTTAATTTACGATAATTAAATCGATCTGATAATTGACCGGGAAATAGTTTATATTTATATGAATAGTTTATTAATTTTCGTGGTACTTATCGGAGCCAGGAATTCTCGTGGTAACGGTAGATTCCGACGATGTGGTAGTATGGGTAGGGTAAGGGTGAGACATTAGTTCTGAGATTCACTAGCACTGCAAATAGATGCTATACCTAAAGAATAAATAGATATCGCTGGTGGAAGGATATGGATTGTTGGGATGTGGATGATGCAATATTTAAACGCGGAATAAATGTGAAGAATAAATGATATTATTCAATTATACGACTACGAAATTAGAATTAGTAAATAAATTATAATATATATATCCTATAAATTAAATAAAAATATATTATATTAATTTAAATATAATCAAAAAAATATCCTTCAATTCCTATATTAATATATTCCTACTTATCTCATACCTTACGATATTCTGCAAAATAATGCATCATGCTTAACGTCTGATCCCGAATAAAGGAAACAAAAAATAAAATAAAATGAAATCTAGATTCCTCTTATTTCTAATCATCAGATTTCAAATTTAACATTTAACATCACATTTCAATTTAATTTTCTCATTTGTCATTTGTCATTATATCAAATAAAGAAATAAATAATTATACGACATTCATTCTCTTGTTACTAATACCACGCCATACCACACGCCACACCACCGTACGTCATCGGGTAAATGCACTATTTCTGCTTTGTTTCATTTTTTCCCCCCGCCCACTTGTTGCATCAAATCAACCCCTACAGCAAGGTGCAACCTTAAAACCCTTCCAGCGGTTTTCCAAGCTTGAAAATCAAAGTCCCAACCACAAGGAGCACAGTAAACACGCAACTCTCCGACCATTCCTAAACAACCTTCCTGCCGTTCATGCCGCTGTCCGTTTACCATCATCCCGTCCCTTATTCTTACTACCAAAAGCACCACACCACATTGCACATCAGCACACCACAACCTCGCCCAGATTACCACCTTAACTGTTAGAACCACTATACCAAACCCTCACCACCCACCCACTAAAAAAACTATAAAACCAGCATATCTTCCCCTTTGTCTCATCTCACTTTTTTCCTCTCTTTCTTCTTCAGATTTTTTAATCCAATAATTAATATCAATTGATTAACATCCCCCTCTCATCTAATTAAAAATGGTCGTTAAAGTAGGTATCAACGGTTTCGGTCGTATTGGTCGTCTTGTTCTTCGTAACGCTCTTGCTAATCCAGCAGTTGAAGTTGTCGCTGTTAATGATCCTTTCATTGCTGTCGATTATGCTGCTTATATGTTCAAATATGATTCTACTCATGGTAGATACAAGGGTGAAGTTACTTCTGATGCTTCTCACCTTATCATTGATGGTCACAAGATTGTCGTTACTGGTGAAAGAAACCCTGCTGATATTCCTTGGGGTAAGAGTGGTGCCGACTATGTCGTTGAATCCACTGGTGTTTTCACTGATATTGCCAAGGCTGAAGAACATTTAAAGGGTGGTGCTAAGAAGGTCATCATTTCTGCTCCTTCCAAGGATGCTCCTATGTTCGTTGTTGGTGTCAATCTTGAATCTTACAAGCCTGAATACAAGGTTATCTCCAATGCTTCTTGTACTACCAATGGTTTAGCTCCTCTTGCTAAGGTTATTGATGATAACTTCGGTCTTGTTGAAGGTTTAATGACCACTGTTCACTCTATCACCGCCACTCAAAAGACTGTCGATGGTCCTTCTCACAAGGATTGGAGAGGTGGTCGTACCGCTTCTGGTAACATCATTCCTTCATCTACTGGTGCTGCCAAGGCTGTCGGTAAGGTTATCCCCCATCTTAACGGTAAACTTACTGGTTTATCTCTCCGTGTCCCCACTGTTGATGTTTCCGTCGTTGATTTGACTGTTCGTCTCCAAAAGCCTGCTTCTTATGAACAAATCAAAGATGCCATCAAGACTGCCGCCAATGGTCCTCTTAAGGGTGTTCTTGCTTACACTGAAGATGATGTTGTTTCTACCGATTTCATTGGTGATACTCATTCTTCCATCTTCGATTCCAAGGCTGGTATCCTCCTTAACGAGAACTTCGTCAAGCTCATTTCTTGGTACGACAACGAATACGGTTACTCTGCTCGTGTTGTTGATCTCCTTGTCTATGTTGCTGGCAAAGATGCTGAGGCCGCTTAAATATCTTTTACCCACGAATAAAAAAATTGAGAGTGAAGTATATTATTTTATATTTTGCCAAATTCCTATAATTTCTGTGAGTTTTTAGATAAATAAATTATTTATATATAAATTCTTTCCGCCGCACGCCGCTTATTCTCCAGTAAATACGGAAATTTCAGGGGGCACATTTGCCTCCGGCGGCCGGGCTCTTCCCGGACCCGTTGCTCCGCTCCGCGGAGAGACTCTACGCTTCCAGCACTTGTCTGTTAATCGCCAGTTCTCGACTGATGTACTCATATATTATGATATGTCTCCAAAGCTAATCCGTCATATGTCATGTCGTTTTCTTCGCTTCTCAATACTTCGCATGTTCCTGATCGTATTGGCTGTTAGCTGGGATATGACTATCCTGCTCACCGCATCACCTATATGAGACCACTGTCAGTGTATTATTAATAATAGAGTAAGGTGGAAAATCTTTGAGGCCTGAATATTTTGGATCGTTGAAGCCCGTGGCGTGCCCGTTTGTGCTCAGGGGAAAGCACAACTGAAATCTGAAATCTCAGCACCGGAAGAATCTGAATCTGAATCTAAGTCCTACTGGCGTCTGCACAATGCTGTTTTGTGCTCTTTCCAATAGAGACCATGCTCTGCTTGAAACACTCCTAAATAACTTATCTGTCGCTTACGACCACATCTCGAGTACAGCAAGATTTCCCGTCCGATCAATCATATTTAAGCCTCGAAGAGCCTTGATCAGTAATGCCGTGGGAGACCAGGCGTGAACAGAAGGTGTTGTAAGTCCTACTTTTTGGGTTCGAGGAAAGTGAGAGCCAAAATGTTCTTCAGATTTTCTGATGGGAAACCAGATGGGCACACTAGCATCATACAGACCACCGCTGCAAAGCGATGGCGATATGACGCGATAGAACAAACTAGCTAATGATTGATATAATTTTGTTCTTCACGCACAATCGAGCGGAGCGAGCAACGGGTCTGGGCAGAGCCCAGCCGCCGGAGGCAAAATACTTAGGTGGTGAGCTCTCAATTTGTCCGGAGCTGTCAGATCAATACCGACCTGTTATAGCAAAAAATGAAACATATACGTAAATAAAATAATTGGTTTACCGTGATTTTATTTATTTCAGTATATTATTGTTGATTGATTTATAAAATATTCTGATATCTAGTTGTAACCATTGTTGGTATAAAAGTGACTTGAAGGGATATTGACGCGTAATAAATCATCATGTGGTTATCTGACATTCAAAGTGAGTAAAGATAAGAATTTATGACCTTTCAATCAGAATGATATGGATATTAACTAATATTTATGATAGAATTGGGAGTCGGATTTACTGCTGCTGGAGTATTCTTTTTTGGATTGGGCGTTATAACATTCTTTGATTCAGCTTTGTTAGCGTTTGGAAATGTAAGTTAAAAAAATGTTTTATTGAAAAAAAATATTTTATGAACTTTGTAGCTAACAAATTAACTCTATAGATATTATTTATTGCTGGTATTACAATGATTATTGGCCCACATAAAACAGTATCATTTTTTGCAAGACCAAATAAAGCTCGTGGATCATTATGTTTTATTCTAGGAATTGTATTGATTCTGTTAAAACGATCATTTATTGGATTTGGATTTGAATGTTTTGGAATTTTGGCATTATTTGGAGATTTTTTCTCAGTAATAGTCGCATTCTTAAGATCGTTACCAATAATTGGACCTATTTTATCAAATCAATATATTGGTCCAACCATTGATCGATTAGCTGGAGTAAGAATATTACCAGTATAGATTATTAATTATTTACTTAATGACATATGACACACATTAATCACGCAAAAATCATGTATACTAATGTCAATTGAGAATAATATATGTATCAAAATATATATATAATTATACATTGAAAACACCACTTCTACAATTGCATATAATTTAATAACCAACTCCTAAAAGATAATCGCCCAATTTTTCCACAACTTGAGTAGCTTCACCAGCAAGAATTGGTGCTTTATAATGTCCCAGAATGATTGCTTGGTTTGTTCGAACTGCTATAACCCCTGTTTCATCTCGTTTGCCGTAAATACTTCTATCATCAGCTTTAAGCAAGAAATATTTTAGGCCCTTGATATGTAAACCACTGGCTTGGAGTCCAGAAGGATTATCAAATCCACGGGCGATTTCAGCAATTTCAGGGGCTGAAACGTCGAATCCAGGAGATTGGGCCCAAACTGAATCACCAGCACGAGAATAGATTGCTGCAGCATCAACCTTAGTAGATCCGACTAAATTATCAATATACTCTGAACTGGTTAGTATTTTGCACTCTCTTTTGCCTCCAGCGGCCGGGCTCTGCCCGGACCCGTCTCTCCGCTCCGCGGAGGGATTGCTATTCAAAAGAGCGAAGTGAGCCACCGATCTAAGCAAAGCTTTGCCAAATACTCAGCCGCCGGATGCTGTCCGATATCAATGATCCACTTACGTTGCCACGACATTTTTATTCTTCAATTGACCTGTCTTCTATCTCTCGGTCTCTTTATATTAATTATTCCGACAATTTGTAACGAAAGAGCTCAGTGTGATTGTCGCAACACAAAAAGAGGAAGTTTAGTTGTCGTTAAAGAAGGGCAATGTTCTGGGTAAGGGTACATTTTGGTTGGCTGTCCGGCGGCGGCAAGCGGTCGGTCGGTTGCCTGGGTGGTGGATGAATGATGTATCACTCAACAATATTTTCTTAAATTAATATTTATTCAGAATTGCTTAAATATTTTATTATATTTTTATTTATATTTACAATGTTATTCTTCGTATCTTATTTAATTATCTATATATTTTTGGATTTCTTTCATATTTATAAATACTTCACATTTTTTATTTATTATCTGAAACAAGGGCATATGCATCAGGGGTAATCTTATATACAGTGAAAATAATAAGATGCACATAAATAAAAACAAACACATGTCAGGAGTAGGAGTAGACCTGTTAATAAATTAGATAAATATATTGATAACTAATTAAATAATCCATGATCAATGATTATATCCGATTATCATCGGTCGACGATCTGCCAATAAAAGAATGTGGTCCTGAACCTCTTTAAAGAAATATCTTGGCTTGCTCTGATTAACATCGTCGAAATTCACAATATCAATGTCAGCTCACTATGCAGCTCTTGACTAGCTTCCGTTCGTGATCTAAACTACTTTGGTTATCATAATAGAGCTAATGTACTATCAATAAACCTTACCACAATCTCTCAACTCGACTGGAGACATTGTGAATCAACTGTCGTTGGCTAAATGCTATACCTCGTATACAACTACCTATAAAAAATAAGCTTAAATAAATATCCCTTACTGATATCTTCGCTTTCGAAGTACGTACCAAGTCTGTAGGCAGTTGGTCACAGAATATTTAGAGTCTCATTATTTATGCTCTAAAGGCAACCAATCCATCGGTCGTCTGTCTGGTCTAGCGAACTATTACTCTATTTATCAATTTGGACTTCCTTCTGAGGAAGCATTTATATATACTAATGTCAATACCATACCATCAATGTAGTATTCCACGGTTCAACTCGTTACAAGTTGAATCATCTATCACACATAGATGGGTGATGAAAAAATAAATATTCATCGTTATATATGGGCCTCGTCGTCTCTCTCTTCCAAATAATATCTTAATTGGCCCAAGTCAAGTTATATGTGAATCACACGTGTATGAATGGAAAATGTTCCATATATAAAAACTTAGTAGATATATCTAATAAAAATAAGAACTTATAATCGCAGACCATAACGTTCAATTCGCTTGAATTATCTACATTCACAAGTGACTTTAATGGAGTTCTTTTCTGCGAATATTTACAAAATTAGGCATTCGGTCACTCGGTTAGAGGGAAACATTTAGCTGATAAGTCACTTGAAATCTAATTTTCAGACATCAGATCCGCTCTAATGACGGCTTCATTGTTCCAAGCTTCACTATCTGTTATTAGCCCGCAGCTTCCATCATCTTCATCCTCCCCTCCTTCTGCTCCAGATGTTGAATCTGCTCTTTACGAATTAGGAGAACTGCACGCATCTCAATCCCGTGCTGATGAATTGGCTGAATTAGTAGCTAAAGCTAGAACTGTGGTTGGTGGATCACCCGCTGCTGCTAGTAAATCTAAAGCTGCCAGCTCATTCATTGAGAATTGCACTGGAGTTAATAAAACCAAAGTTCAATATCTGTCTTTTGACTTGATTGTATGAATATAATGAACCATCCAAATCAGTATACTGACTGAGTACTAACCCCCTTCATCTAGGCTACAGACATGATAAGCAGGTATGGTTACTTTGCCAGGAGTCAATAGCTAACAACACGACCAGCGCCATTTCTTGTTATTTCTTAAACACCCTTTCCATCATCTATAAAGATTCCAATGTTCTATATGGTTCCTACTGAAGCTATGACTTCTTATAAGACGTGACATAATTAGCAGGCATAGTTCATTTATGACCAAGCGAATAGCTGGCTAATGTGATTGACCACACATTCACGGTATCTCACAACACCCTGAAAATCCAAGGAATATCATTAACCTATCAGCTTCTCCTTCTTCGTATTTGCATAGCAGGAATACTCTGATACTATTCTGAATTCTGTTTTGTCTGTGCTCGTGGTTGTTCGATAAGATAAAAATAAATCACAGAGTTTCTAATAGTGCAGTCCAGTCATTAGGTGTACAGATTCGCCCAGTATTGCCGCCATGCTTTGCTTATTTCGCCTGAGATATGGCTGGGGGATGTTTCACTCTGGTTAATGACAGATACATCCCCTAACAAGGCGATAGTGCGATCCGCCCAGCTTTATCTAATCGCAAGAAAAGACAGACTTTTCACTGTAGAAAAAGACTCTGAGAGATCACATAGTTGCCAAATCTACTAACAAGTCTACTACCAAATCAAAACTTATGTACTATAACATCTAAATTCAATCTACTGCATCCGTTTGAAGAGCAGCGCACAACTGGATTTCTCTAAGCAATGCCAAAATGTCAAATAGATGAAGTAACTGATTGAAATATCCTGAAAGCACATGATGAAGAGGCGGTTTATGATCTGACTATTTACCGTCTCATGAAAGGACAGGAGCTGTGTCTGCATGGTCACTGACCAAATATCTATACAGTCTCCTATCGACTTCTCGCAAGCAGCGAAGTAAAAAAGAGAAATTGCAACACCTCCTGTTCACGCCTGGTCTCCCACGGCATTACTGATCAAGGCTCTCCGAGGCTTAAATATGATTGATCGGACGGGAAATCTTGTTGTACTCGAGATATGGTCGCAACTGAAAAATGAGATATTTTAGCGGTTATAGCTAGAACCAAATAAAAAATTAAAGTAGATTTTTAGAGGAAGTAACAGTGAAAGTGAAGTCTAAGGGTATATGAAAGGCCTTATTAAATTAATATTTGGAATCTTGAAACAGAAAGCTGTCTTCTGATGGTTGTATATAAGCTCTTTATAACCTGTGTGCAGCTGGTGCAAGCTAACGATATGGGTGATGAAACATAGAATTTTAGGATCATAGAATATTCGGCAATAAGCAGGATAGTGCGAACTGAAGATCGTACAGCCTGTAGAACCATCTCACCTTCAATAACAGAATAACCTCAACCTGCATATCCCAATGCAAGATAAGATTAGATAAGATAAAGCAGCTGACTCTGCCACAGACAGGTAGGTAATGTCCACTACAGACCCTGGAACAATCTAGCCTATATGAAGTATTTATCTACTTAAAATAATATAAGCATAGGAACTTTCGACAGATATAGCGAAAATTTTACAATTTCAGTCGACGATTTCCCCAGAATTTGTACTTTATCGCGGTACCCACCAAACCCGATTAAACAATATAATAACCCGATATAATGATCATATTAAAAAAAATATCTGATCTACAAATATTTTTTCCACTGTGTAAATGGCCTAATTTAGTCCACTTCATTCAACCAACTTATTTATCACCTATTTATTTCACAATGGCTCGTGCTAAGAGACCAACTGAAATCCAGACTATCAACCAGAATGCTGGTACTTCTAAAATTAAAAAGAAGATTCGTGATTTAGAACGACTGGCTCGCAAACCAGACCTTCACGCAACCAAGAAAATTGAAACGGAAAGAGCTCTGAACGCTCTTCGAGGAGATCTTGAGACCGCAGAATCAAATAATAAGCAAAGGGTGCTTGCTAAAAAATATCATATGGTACGATTTTTTGAGCGTAAGAAAGCCACCAGACGATTAAAACAAGCACTTAAAAAAGTCCGGGAAGTAGAAAAGGACGAAAACAGCGGCCCAGACGATAGCAAGTTAGCATTAAAAGAATTTAAGAAACGAGAAATTGACTATTACTATGTTTTCACATTCCCAATGGATAAAAAATACGTAGCACTTTTTGCATCAGAAGAGAAGACAGATCATCACAAGAAATATCTTTCTGAAATAAAACAACAAATCAAAGACGGTTTGTTACCATCAGGCATCAAAAACGACAAAGCTGTAGCATTACAATATCAAACATGATATTATTAGTTTGTATTTCTTAAATTTGTGTCTAGTTGGCTGTTGGGCTCTGCCCTGAGCTATCTCCGCGGAGCGGAGCAACGGATCTGGGCGGAGCCCAGCCGCTAAAGGCAAAATAAAGACGGATTAATTAGTTTATTTTTAGATTATTCATCATCTTCTTCATCATCGAAGATTCGCCTCTTTTTACGAGTTTGCTGGGAATCATGTTCTTCAGAATGAGATCGGTTTGAATACAATTCAGCACCTTTTTGCTTAAGATCATGGAGACGCTGTGCTCGTTTACGCTCTACTTCTTCATCGTCTTCTTCGAGATCATCAAGGTCATCAGCACCTTCGTCGTCTTCATCACCAAGGTTTTCATCACCTTCTTCATCTTCATCATCAACAACAAAATCATCTTCCTCATACTCATCACCAGCACGAGTAGGAACTCGTCCTTGATATGCATCAGTATCTTCCTGATCACCACCATATGGATAACGTGAGGGAGAGTTGCCTGATACAGCGGTTGGCGTACCACCAATCCTCTCCATTTGTAGTCGTTGCTTTGATTCTAATTTACGACGAGCTCGAAGAGTCATTTCTGCGACTTTTTCAGCTTCTCGTTGTACTTTTTCGGGATCGTCAGTGGTAGCTACGCTACTAATAGAAGTTGAAGCTGTTAATTGTTTGACGGTTAATTCTTGGGCAAGTCGCTTATGACTTCGGGAAGTTGTTGAGGTGGGTACAATTCTCATATTTTTTGTGAAAATGCCAGCAGTTTGAAGGAGTCCATTAGCTGGATGGGATAAGCATAGGAAAGTTTGATCATATGGATCTTGAATGACAATATCAAATAATTCCTGACCTAGCTGTAATGACATTGATCCATCAGACCATTTAATAATGCGACTATTTGATTGTTTAATTACATTTCCTTTGGAATCTTTGGCATATTTCCAACGGACAGTATTTTCATTTCTTACTTTCAAGCCTCCATCATTAGATTGTTCTTCAGAAAGTTCTTCCTGGAATTTAGAAGCTTCGAAAGGATGAGGTTCCATTGTCATAAACGATGGGGTTGGTACATAGTACAGATCTTTTAGTGGACGATGGGATCGAGGATATCTTGGGATTGTGGTTTGTTCGATTCGCAAGGTCACTTCTTCGTTTGAATTTCTATCATTATCTTGATTATCTACGTCATCATCTGCGTCACCAAAAATATCATCTTCCTCGTCATCAGGTAGCCTATCGTCGGGTAATTCATCATCGTCAGGTAGATCATCTTCGTCGTTTCTATTACGTCGAGAACCATTCCTCCTTACGACCTCGTCATCTTCTTCGCCGTCGTCAAAGTCAATTTCTGGTTCATTATCATCCACTTTTTCATTTTCTCTTTCTGATGATGACATTTTAAGCGAGTATGCTGTATGAAGGAGGGTTAGTGGGATGGTAATATTGACGTGAACTTTTCAAATCTCGTGAAGTTGACGGCCGCATAGAGTGCGGTTACGCGCCATATAACATGTGGCTGGGTTTAGGGTTGAAGTATATAGTTGTTTGGAGAGGAATAGTACTAGATATAGAGTTTATTTAACGGAGATTGTTGGAAGGGGTTGGCGAAACGAGCGCAGCGAGCAACGGGTCCGGGCAGAGCCCGGCCGCCGGAGGCAAAAGAGGTAGGAGCGGGATGAAGAAGGCGGAAGGGATTTCCCGATTAGATCACGATGCGGACGGTGGATCAAACAATGGGAATCGATTGAACAGCACGTGAACAGAGGAGGGGATGGATGGTATCTTTGTTGACGAATGTGGATATTAAAATTTACCATGAGAGTAAAAGGGAAAGCGTGGGGATTGGGTTTGGGGATGACGTGGTGAGAGTAAGTGAACCAGGAACAGCTTGAATACCAAGGGTAAAGAACTGGTAAGAGGACCCAAATTGGAGCATGTGTTGGAAAAATAAAAATAAAAAAATTTAAATTTGAATTTGTAAAGAGAATTAAGTAATTAAGTAAATTGCTTGGCTGGAGGATTTTTTTGAATTTTATAAATTAATTGAGAGACTTATAATTATTAAGAATTAGATACGCTTAGATACTTAGATACTTAGATACTTAGAATACGGATAGAAAGCAGCCATCTAACGGCCGATGAGAACCAACAATTAGTGTCGTTTAATTGGACATTGATGGGTTTTCTTGGTCCAATATTTAAAAATTTAACTCAGTTAGGTTTGGGACTGGGCGTCTTTACTAAAGCTAAAGCGCTTAAGGTTAAAGAGATGGATGTATGTACAATTCTAATCGTAGAAGAGAGGGTAACTTGAAAATTTTGAACAAAGGTAAGAGTTAGAGTTTGTCAAGAGTTTCGTCCCTCATTTACGAGGAAAGTTGAAGCGAAGCGATTGTTTATTATTTTGTTTACTTGTCAAAGTGTCAAGGTTGTCATTGTATGGTGGTGCATTGCACATTCCGATAGAAAAGTGCATACATATAACTGGGAAACGATGGAATATATTATCTAAAGAGTTGGTATATAAGAAATGGTTTAGTTGTTTACTTCTATCAATTGCTATCAAATGACATTGACTACATAAATCTATCAACTGTTATACGCTAATCTTTTAACAAAGCATTATATCTGGAGGTAGTTAGTGAAAACTGCCTTGTTCGATCGATCGATATACGATGAGATGATACGAGTAAATTGAATAAATGATTAGTTCATTATAAATAAATAAATTAATTAATTAATTATAATAACTAATTATAAATATATAATTTATTTAATTTAGTGAATAAATAAAAAAGTTGGGTCGTTTATTTATTGGATAATTACTGAGATAACGATTATATCCGGATATAATCGTTGTATTCTTTTTGGAACATTTTTGTCAGATTTGGTCTAACTGTTTTAGCCGATGTACTTCTGCAATGCATCAGACTAAGACATATAAAGATTAACATTCGGGATATCTGGATTGGGGCTAACTAAAGGAAAAGAAAAGAGAGATGCAGAAGTGCAGTTAAGCCGTTGAAGTCGGCAATAGGAGGGGCCGACCCGTATCGGCCGGGTCGGTGTCCGATTTCCGTGGAGTAGTAGATAGGTAGAAGAGTAAACAATAGAGCGGTGAATGTAAACGTAGAGCGGTGAATGTAAACGCCGGTTTTAAAGTAAACAACAAAACAAGGTGATTAATAGAGTAGATGTAATGAGAATAAGTGAATATGGGCATAACTGTCATTGTATCTCTTCTTGAATATCTTAAGTATGCTGATGATATTACGGAAATGGCTAGTATTACAACTTCGTGATTGTCTCCGTTACTTCCATCTCACGATTGCCTCCTACTTCTCCTACCCCTCCTTCCATCTCCCCCCTCTCCCCTCTCCCCTTTCTTCCTCCGTCATATCTAACGGTCTACCTTTAATTTGGACCCTGATAAAGCCGTATAACGGATTAATGCAAGCCTTTCAAACGGTCAAATCGGCATCGGAGAAATATAACGCGGATATACACGGCAGATACTAACCCTACCAATAGCTTTTTGATGGTCGACTTTTCGGACCGTCATCCGTGAAGCATAATAGATCTACAGATCGGCTGCAGAAATAATGCATAAAAGTCCAATAAGGTAGTCTAGAAAAAAGTAAACAACTGAAAAGAAATTCGATAGAAAACGGAAAAATGTTCTGTAGAGCAGGGAAGAGAAAGGTTAGGTTAGACCCTGAGCTGTGAGCCAAAGAGCCCAACAATTCAAAGGCTGTAATTTCAACTACTCCAAATTATTACTCCAATTCAATCTCCTGCAATATTTAATTATGTTTAAATTAATATTTTGACGTAATAATAACTTGAGGTTGAATTTGGCGTAACCTGATAATTACGTAAATTTGAATTGTTGTTCACCGTTGCCAAGCGCATATCTTGCCCAATCATCAGGGGTACCGTTAGAGAACACATACAAACAAAAGCTATACATTTAAAAATAATATAAAAATAAAACTGATATAAAGAAATAAATTAATTCTATTATCTACTACACTACAATTCAATAATAAAATTTAAGGCTACTTTTTCTATTTTTATTGGCTTAAAGATTTTATTGCTTATAGATATTTGGATGTTGTCAAAAATCCCTCAAAATTGCATTTCTCGGCAGTCTTGGTTTGATAGTTGCATGACGGTGAAACTGAAAAGATAATTATGTCTGGGTGTGTCTGGGAGTTGTTGAACAATTGAATTGGTGGGGGTCGGATTATACGGAGTAATAGATTATATAAACTCCGTGGACTTGAGGAAAGGATTACACAATAACGATTTATTTATTTTTTTATGTTGGTTAAGGTTGGCATAAGGCTTTATTGGGTCATGAAACAAATGGTTAGGCGGTTGAAGGTTAGGGATGGAGAGTTGAGGATGCAGTGAAGAGGAGTGAAGTACGTGGGAGTAGAATTAGAGCGGTAGAATAGGAGAGTGAGGACTGTAACGGCGGTAAGATGGGATAGCGTTACGGGAAGCGTTACGGGATGCCGTCTGGATCCAGGCCTGAGATTGAGCAATCCAATCCAACGGTTCGTAAAGCGGGTATTAAGGGGATGAATTAACCGCGCGCTTGCTCAGGGTCTATGTGGTTATTATCCTCCGTCTCATATTTGTACTCACTAGGGAAATAAGCTTGTTATCCCTAGCGTACCTTTATCCGTTATCATTATGTCTTACTATCAACAATAATTGTACACTATACCACAGTTATGTGCTCATTTGACCTGTATGTTCGGCTCACCGAATCCGCCGTACCACGGTTCTCCGAAAAACTACTTCCAGTCGTCAACTACAGTCCTTAAACAGTCCTCAACCAGTCCTCTACCTCAGTCCTTAACCAGCCTTTTCCTCTTCTGCCCTCCTAAAACCCACCTCTTTATGCATTTCAAACCGGCCAATCCTACCCGCCCATCTATTACGTCATTAATTCATTGATTGGTGGTAGATTATATGATTGACGGTATAGCTCAACTGTCTTAAAAGTGCATTAAATTGCGTTTAAAATCGCTTCTAACGGTAGGTGTTGCGTCGCGGCAGGAAAATTTTTTGCTCTTATGGCTGGTTGCCTAATTTGGATATGGTACCTACGTTGAGCTGATCAGTGAAAGACATCGGCTAAATCAAGATCAAGATTGAAGTGAATGAGTTTGAGTGAGATTGAATGAAACAAATGAGTTGATGCGGTGAACGGTTGGAAATGGGGGTGGGTTGGTGGGGGTGAGAAGGTAGAAGGGGGGATTAGCCGACTACAACGCACTGAGCCGGCCCGACAGATGTGAGCTCAAGCTCAAGCATAATACGATGATTAGATAACGTATCGGAAGAACCGAGTTGGATAAGCGACATGAGCGGCATGAACATGACGAACATGACGAACATGACGAACATGACGAACGATATGGATATTATAGAATGATCGGACGGAGACCGTAACCGGCGAGTGACATACGATAGGACGTGAAATTGAAGCGTTGGAACAGTTGTTTATACTCTTACTACTCCACATACCATACTATTGACGAGGCTCATCTACTACTCATACCATACTATTGGCGATAACGAGGCTGTTATTATACCGCTGTTATATTACTGTTATACCTGTTATACCCGCTGTTATGTTTGCTTGAACCTGCTGCCTAGAAACGACGATCACTACTATATATAGATATAGATAAACAAAAATCATAACATATAGTTGCTATAGTGATAGATAAGAGTAAGAATAATGAGTTCAAAATACAACATCATTATCACACAACATCATACGTTCTTCTCAGTTCTTTATCTTTCCTTCGTTACTCCCTCTTCCTCCTCTTCCTCCTCTCCCTCCTCTCCCTCCTCATCCTCCTCCTCTATATCATCCACTTCTAATCCGCTATCTCCCTCCCCCAATAAAGCAAATCCTTTTCCTATTCCATCCATCCATACCCTACCACCCATTCCTATCCCACGGACTTACCCTCGAATCGTACCAGCCATTTATTTCCTATTTAAATCCTAACTCAACCGATCCATCCGTGGAAAAATTTGCCCGACTAAAAGTAATTATCATTAGTCTTTACAAGGCATTATACCCCTACCTTACGCTTTGACATAGCAAAAGCAACGAGCAATATGCAACAAAAATAAATCAAAACAAACAAAAAAAATTTAGTGTAACAAAAGAAAACAACTCTATGCACTTCCTTCTTCCCCTATCCCACTAAGTTTTCCCTAAGTTTTCCACCCCACTACCCTCCCACCAAAACATTCACCCAATCAAACTCTCTCATTCTGCAACAATAATAGCCAATTTCAATATATAAAGGATTAAATTCCTCTTCTTTTTTCACCTCTTTTTTTTTCTCTTTTTTTCTGTGTCTCGCTACCTTTTGTCAACCACCCTTTAATTACCTTATATCCCACTCGACAAGGGCGTCACCTCCCTTATTGCCTGAGACCAGGTAGTTTATCAATTAATATTTCGCATTATTTTTATTCAACAATTAATATTTTCTAATATTTTAATTTTACACAATGGCATTTAACGACGTTGAAAATGGCGCTGCTGATGCCTATAAGGCTCCTGTAGCCGCTCCTGATGAGGAGTTGGAAGAATACGCTGGTTTAGCTCGTTTCGTTTCTACTTATCGTGATGAACGTGATGCTGCTGCCGCTGCTGCTGGTGATGATGAAGAACCAAAGAAAGCTTGGTGGAAATTCAGTTTCGGAACTACCAAGAAGAATGCTTCTTCTTTCGTCGCTCCTGATTCTTGGGTCACTACTGATCTTAAAGCTGGTTTAACTTCTGTTGAAGTTGAAGCTCGTAGAAAGAAGGTTGGTTATAATGAGATTGTTTCTGAAAAAACCAACTTTTTCATTCAATTTTTGGGTTATTTCGCTGGTCCAATTCTTTATGTTATGGAATTGGCTGTTCTCCTCGCTGCCGGTCTTCGTGATTGGGTCGATTTCGGTGTTATTATTGGTATTTTGATGCTTAACGCTATTGTTGGTTGGTATCAAGAAAAACAAGCTGCTGATGTCGTTGCTTCTCTTAAGGCTGATATTGCTATGAGAGCTACTGTTATCAGAGATGGTCATGAGCAAGAAATTATTGCTAGAGATATTGTTCCTGGTGATATTGTCATTATTGAAGAAGGTCAAGTTGTTCCTGGTGATGCTCGTTTGATCACTTCTTATGAGAATCCCGAAGGTTATGCTGATTATCTTGATTATATTAACTCTGATATTGAAGATGTTAAGGAAGAAGATGAAGATGAATTAGATGAGCATGCTCACAAAATCGGTCACTCTCTTGTTGCTATTGATCAATCTTCTATCACTGGTGAATCTCTTGCTGTCGATAAGTTTATGGCTGATATGTGTTACTACACTACCGGTTGTAAGAGAGGAAAGGCTTATGCCGTCGTCACTGCTTCTGCTAAGTCCTCTTTCGTCGGTAAGACTGCTGCTATGGTTCAAGGTGCTCAAGATCAAGGTCATTTCAAGGCTATCATGAACTCTATTGGTACTGCTCTTCTCGTTCTCGTTGTTGTTTTCATCATTGCTGCTTGGATTGGTGGTTTCTACCATCATCTCCCCATTGCTACCCCTGAAAACTCTTCCAACAACTTGCTCCACTACGCTCTTATCTTGCTTATTGTTGGTGTTCCAGTCGGTTTGCCAGTTGTTACCACTACCACTTTGGCTGTCGGTGCTGCTTATCTTGCTGAGAAGAAGGCTATCGTCCAAAAACTTACTGCTATCGAATCTCTTGCTGGTGTTGATATCCTCTGTTCCGATAAGACTGGTACTTTGACTGCTAACAAGCTTTCTATCCGTGAACCATTCGTTGCTGAAGGTGTTGATGTTAACTGGATGATGGCTGTTGCCGCTCTTGCTTCTTCCCACAAGATCAAGGCTTTGGACCCTATTGATAAAATCACTATCCTTACTCTTAAACGTTACCCCAAGGCTCTTGATATTATTCAACAAGGTTGGAAGACTATCTCTTTCACTCCTTTCGATCCTGTCTCCAAGAGAATTACTGCTGTCTGTTCTTTGAATGGTGAAACTTACACTTGTGCCAAGGGTGCTCCCAAGGCCATTCTTCAATTGGCTGAATGTACCCCTGAAGCTGCCGATCTCTACAAAGAAAAGGCTCGTGAATTCGCTTCTCGTGGTTTCCGTTCTCTCGGTGTTGCTGTTAAGAAAGGTGATGAACCTTGGCAATTACTTGGTATGCTTTCCATGTTCGATCCTCCTCGTGAAGATACTGCTCAAACTATCATTGAAGCTCAACAACTTGGTCTTTCCGTTAAGATGCTTACTGGTGATGCTATTGCTATCGCCAAAGAAACTTGTAAGATGTTGGCTCTTGGTACCAAGGTTTATAACTCTGAAAAGTTAGTTGCTGGTGGTTTAACTGGTGCTCTTCAACATGATCTTGTTGAAAAGGCTGATGGTTTCGCTGAAGTTTTCCCTGAACACAAGTATCAAGTCGTTGAAATGTTACAAGAACGTGGTCACTTGACTGCCATGACTGGTGATGGTGTCAATGATGCTCCATCTCTTAAGAAGGCTGATTGTGGTATTGCTGTCGAAGGTTCTACTGAAGCTGCTCAAGCTGCTGCTGATATTGTTTTCCTTGCTCCTGGTCTTTCTACTATTGTTGATTCTATTAAGGTCGCTCGTCAAATTTTCCAACGTATGAAGGCTTATATCCAATATCGTATTGCTCTTTGTTTACATTTGGAAATTTACCTTGTTACTTCTATGATCATCATTAACGAAACTCTCCGTGTCGAACTTGTTGTTTTCATTGCTTTGTTTGCTGATTTGGCTACAATTGCCGTTGCTTATGATAATGCTCATTTCGAACCCCGTCCCGTCGAATGGCAATTACCCAAGATTTGGATTATCTCTATTATCCTTGGTATCTTCCTTGCTTTAGGTACTTGGGTCATTCGTGGTTCTATGTTCTTGCCTAATGGTGGTATTGTTCAAAACTTCGGTTCTGTTCAAGAAATCCTCTTCCTTCAAATCTCTCTTACTGAGAATTGGTTGATTTTCGTCACTCGTGGTGGTAAGACTCTTCCTTCTTGGCAACTTGTTGGAGCTATTCTTGCTGTTGATGCTCTTACTACTATTTTTGCCGTTTTCGGTTGGTTGTCTGGTCCTGGATCTACTCTTACTGATGATCCTCATGACAATTTCCAAGAGACTGCTTCTGGTAGAACTTCTATTGTTACCGTTGTTGTTGTCTGGGCTTACTCTATTGGTGTTACCATCATTATTGCCGTTGTCTACTATCTTCTTTCTTCCATCCCATGGTTGGATAACCTTGGACGTAAGGATAGATCTCATGCTGATGCTAAGATTGAGAACCTTATTGGACATCTTTCCAGATTGGCAATTGAGCATGAACGTGATGAGACTGGTAAAGGTCGTTTTGTCATCACCACCAAGGCCACTGAAGAGGAATTGGACTAAAAATACCATTTGTTTATTTTCATTAGGGCATTTTAAATTTTTGATATTTACGTTAATTTTACGTAATTTAGTTATATCATTATAGATTAATAATAATTATAATATTTTTATTTTATTTGAGTAGTGGTTAAGCTTCGTGGTTTTGACAGCGATAATTTAGAAATTGTTAAGCCGTGCTGGTAGGTACTGTTACATTCGTATTGTGGACGTGTGGGGGTAAATTATAAACCTGCCACTTGTCTTCCTTCAACTGTGGCTACTCGTCCCTCGTCCATTGTCCCTCGTTCCTCGTTCCTACAAAATGGTTTCTTTCAATTTCAGTCCTTTTGCTCATAACCCCGCTCATGAAATTACTTTAAATAGAATTCTCTTGTTTGGTGATTCAATCACCCAACAAAGCAACGACCAAAGCCTTGGATTCGCTATTGCACCTGCCTTACAAGACCATTATATTCGTAAATTCGATGTAATTGGTAGAGGATTTGGTGGTTATACTTCAGCTCATGGTAGATGGATGATTGACCCGATTCTAAAAGCTGAACATAGACCTGATGATAAGGCAGCTATTGAATTGTTGATTGTATTTTGGGGTTCTAATGATTCGGTCGTTGATGGTCATACTCAAAATGTACCTATTGATGATTATATTAAGAATACTAAATATATTATCAATACAGCTCAATCTAAAGGAATTAAAAGAATCATTCTTATCACTCCAGCTCTTTATGATGAAATTCGTGGTGGTCCTGATAGAACTACGACAAGGTTCCATGAATATGGCCAAGCTTTGAAGAAAGTAGCCGAGGAATTTGATCTTGGTTATGTTGACCTTTATCATGAGTTTTTGGCTTCTGTTGGGTGGAAAGAAGGAGACCCAATTCCTGGTAAGAAAGGAGATGGCTCTGAAATTGACCTAACTCATTTATTACCTGATGGTCTTCATTTTAGTGGTGAAGGTTATAGAATTTGGTATAATGCTGTTTTGAAAGTTATTAATGAAAAGTATCCAGAAATGGCATCAGAAAGACTTGGACAGATTATGCCACCTTGGGATTATGCTCCTATTAAGGAGCTTCCTGATTGTTTATGGAAGTAGAATATATTAATATATGAGTAACATATGAGAGGTGAATGTATACCATTCACTCGTTATAATTGTATTTGCACTCGTTTATATCTTTACAATTACATAATCCAGTCGCTGTCCGACCTTACTTCCAGCTCAATCGTGAACCAACGGCCCGACTCTCAATCTTCCCTCCGTTCAAAATGCCGCTATTCCCGCTTCATGTGGGGACAAATGCGGAACCAATGCGGGTCTGGACGGCGAAAATGTCGGTGGGGGGACAATGTTCCGAACGGAATTGCCGCATCTGAAATTTCGTCATCCCCCCACAACAGGTTTAACTGATTTCTAATCGATTGATTTTATATAAAGTGAAAAGGCTGTCATTGATGCTCAATTCTTTTCGTGGTATTCGTACTTGTCCAAGTTTATTAAAAAAGTTTTCAACTACATCTATTAAAATGGCTCCTAGAGATTATATTGTTATCGTTCCTGACAAGGCTGGCGCTTATGAAAAGAGAATGGAAGTTCGTCCAAAGCATTTGGAAGCCGCTGCTTTGAAATTTAAAGAAGGACGTGTTACTGTTGGTGGTGGTTATGCTGATGAATTTCCTGCCGAAGGTGAAGCTCCTCAATTGAAAGGATCTGTTTTATCAGTCACCGCTGAATCAAAGGAGGAAGTAATTGAATTTCTTAAACAAGACATTTACTATAAATCTGGAGTTTGGGATGTTGATAATGCTCAAATCCATGCTGTAAGTTCAGGAGATTAGAGGTGGATTATCTATTTACTAACATTTAGTTCTTTGTCGGTTTCCGTTCTGCCAAGGAGTAAAACTTTCATCTATATAGTAATTAATAGATTGTTCTTAATGTTTGTTAAGAGGACAGAGTCTCTGGCCCTGCCTGACTGTGTATTAGAGTAATAAATAGTTTGATGGTCAGTTTATTTTGTTGGTATTACCGCCACTTAGGCATCGTGATGATATGATTTTGGTCAAGAAACTTCTAATTAATGCTCAATGACATCTGCAGAGCTTTTAATATGACTCAATCAAAGAAGCTAATGTGGCCACCGAATAAGATAAACTACTATTACTAGGCCGGTCATTGTGCAATCCGTGAGTCGTCGACATCCTACCACTCAATTAACGATATGCTATCCGCTCCCAATAATATCTTTGCTCATTTATAAGACTGCTTTAGTCGCTACCTCATGGCTAGTACTTCAATAAATGTCCTGCGTTAACACTCTATATACTCTTAGTAACGTTATCTTTGTGCATAATCAACGGACCCTGCATAACTACCGATAACCTATATAAGAAATCATTTTATCTGCTGTGCCTACAAGTAAGAGTGAAATAATTTCAGAATCGCGCTGACACTTGTAAAGACTTGGTCGAAAGGGCCTTTCATTGCCGCTTGAGCTTCAGTTAAGCTTGAGCTTGAGTTACACTTTCCATTATTACTAAGGTAATTCTCGCAACATGATAGAAATTCACACCACCAATCGCACTTTATTGACTCACTGTGAGCTCGTATTATCTTAACTTCAACCTTAAATCTCCGTCAGATCATATGTCAAATCCATCCCATTTTCTGAGTGGGTCACGGTCCCTTACACGTGATGTCATGCCGCACCACTTATCTAGGCAATATCTGGGGTGTAAAGACAACCTTTGAGACCCACCAATATCTTAAATTTAATTTCTAATTCATATCAGCTAACCAACAATTCTTTTATTATCTCTTATTCGCTCATATTTGAGGTACAATTTTTTATCTTATCCTGTCGCTTCATTTTCCAGTTCGTTGTTTAGTCAATACACAGCCTAGCTGATATTAAGACTTCCTAAAACTGCTAGTGTGAATATAAAAGCTCGGAAACACTGGAAGTTGCTAAACTTTTTCTAAGAAATTTACACCAGAAATCTAATACCGTTATTTGAAACGTTATCTTACAGATCTGATCCACTATATCTCCATTTAGTCCCCATATTTATTGAATCTATTAATCTATTAATCATCTGGTTTGGCCATATAATGAAATTGAAAATTCAAGCTGGTCAGTTTATTGATGAAAATGGAAGAGTCGCTATCCTACGTGGTATTAACGTAGCTGGTGATTCAAAAAACCCCCCTATGTCATCTACAAAATCATCAAAATCATCAACAGATTCTGATTCATCAGGTTTAGTAGTCATAGATGATATTGATGAAGACTCTTACGTAGGCTCTCCCTTCCCCTTAGAAGAAGCTGATATTCATTTTGAAAGATTAAAAAAAGCTGGATTCAACACTATCAGATATATATTCACTTGGGATGCTCTTGAACATTCCGGTCCAGGAATTTATGATGACAAGTATATAAACTTTACTATTGAAATTTTGAAAAAGTTAAACAATCATGGATTAATTGCATTTATGGACCCTCATCAGGATGTTTGGTCAAGGTTTTCTGGAGGCTCCGGTGCTCCTCTCTGGACATTGGAACTATTAGGATTGGACCATTCTGCCTTTATGGACACTCATTCTGCTATTGTAATTGATGGAGAAACTGCCCCTCCAATTAAAATGTTATGGGCATCAAATTATCATCGACTTGTTTGTCAAGTTATGTTTACGGTTTTTTTCGCTGGTGAACATTTTGCTCCAAAATGTAAGGTTAATGATATTAATATTGGTAAATATCTTCGTAAACATTATCTTGATGCTGTTTGTTATTTTGCACGTAAAGTAGCCGATACCCCTGAGTTAGAAGATACAATTCTTGGTTGGGAATCTATGAATGAACCAGGTCATGGTTTGATCGCTTATCCTGATCTCACTAAACTGCCAGAAGATCCAGAACATGTGAAATTGGGGACTTCTCCCACCCCTTTCGAAGCTATGCTTTTGGGACTTGGCATTCCTCAAACTGTCGATGTATGGACTTTTACAGCAATGGGGGGTAAGAAACAAGGTACTCAGACCATTACCCCATCCCGACCAGTCTGGTATAATGACCTGGAACTGTCTGAAATCGATTTAAAATACGGCTGGTCAAGATCATGGCCAGGTGGGTGTATCTGGAAACTGCATGGAGTATATGAAGCTAAAGAAAAAATGACTGCTATCATTCGACCTGATTATTTTACCTTCGATATAACTGGAAAACCGCTTAAACCTCATGCATTTGTAGAAGAATTTTTCGTTGAACATTGGCTCGAATACGAGAAACGTATCCATGAAATCAAATCAGATTGGTTTGTCTTTATGCAAACCCCCGTTAATAATAAACCACCAGATCTTCGTGGCAGAGGGATTGAAATCGATGAAACGAAAACTGTCTATACCCCTCATTACTATGATGGACTTACTCTAATGCTTAAACGATGGAAACAAATAAATGTCGATGCTGTCGGTGTCGTTCGTAATCATTATTGGTCTCCAGTAATGGCAGTTCGAATCGGTGAAAAGGCCATTCGTAATTGTATGGTTGATCAATTACGCTATATCAAAGCCGAAGGCAAACTTCTTATCGGAGAAAATATCCCTTGTTTAGTATCTGAAATAGGTATCCCTTATGATCTTGACAATAAACGTGCATATCAAACGGGTCAATATGGATCGCAGATTCGTGCAATGGATGCTAATCACAACGCACTTGAGCAATCTCACCTTCATCATACTTTGTGGGTATATTCAGCTAATAATTCTCATGCTCATGGTGATTACTGGAATGGAGAAGATCTAAGTATCTGGAGTCGGGATGACCAATTAAAAGGAATCAATGATGGTTTCCGTGCTGGAGAAGCAGTAATTCGACCCTATCCAATAGCTGTTAATGGTAAAATCATGTCTTATGGATTTGATATTAGCAAAGCCCTTTTCCATCTAACTCTCCATGCTTCTGAGCCTGGTGAAACCGAAGTTTATCTTCCTCAATTCTATTACACCACTGACAGAACAGGTGTATCCACCTCCTCTGGCACTTGGAAAATCGAATCAAACACGCTCATCTGGGATCACTCATTAGGAACTCAAACACTCCGAGTTAGAGGTATTCCCAAACTCAATGAACAACAATGCATTATAATGTAACTAAAACAATCTTCGTAATCCTACTTCCCTCTTTTGCCTCCGGCGGCCGGGCTCTGCCCGGACCCGTTGTGCTCGCTCCGCGAGCGCTTTAACTCATAACAAACAATATCTTAGTACAACAATCAAAAGTATAATATAAACAGTAACACTGGACACCCTTATAAAATATTACCCCATAGGAATAGAATCATATCTAACTAGTAGTGGTGGTGGAGCCTTCTTGGAAATAATCAGCCATCTCGGCATCAAGCTCTTCAACAGTCTTCTTGGGACGACGGGCTTTCTTTCCCTTACCAGCTCCAGCAGCTGCATTCTTCTTAGCAGGAGCAGCAGCAGACTTGGGCTTAGCTGCATTTCTGCCCTTGGCTGGTCCAGTAGGAGCATTGACAGGAGCAGGGCTAGAATTTGTTAGACGGATGAACGATAATACTATAAAACCATGATTACTTACTTGAAACGGGAAGCTAAAGACTTCTTACTAGGATCAACAACCAATTCAACCTGGATCTTGTTAGACTCATCACAACCATGAACTTAAAGTTGTTACCACTTACCTTCATAACTTTGGCGCCGTTATCAATTGAAGTTCCGTTGAATTGAGCTACAGCCTTGGCAGCATCGGCAGGACGTCTGAAAGTAATGGAGAAAACACCGGTTTGAGCACCGCGTTTGTCGTAAGTGGCCTGAATATTAGCAATAGGACCAACTTGGTGGCCAAAATATTTCTGGGGAAAATGTTGGTTATTGTGTACTTGGGGGAAACCTTGGAAATGCATTGCAACGGGTTCGATAAGGCGAATAAGATCGACTGGGAGCATGTACAGGATTGGGTTGGACGGGAGTGAGCGGAGTGAGCGGAAAACAGTACTATAGCCCTCTATTGCCAGTATGAGTGTAGGGAGTGATTGAGAACTCACTGTCTCACCTACACATCTACTTAGAGAAACAAGCGAAACAAGCCAAGAGCTTCGATAAAAAGCATTTACAAAAGATGATAATGATCTCAATCATAGCTTTTCGTACTGTACGTTTCTCAACTCATCTTGTCATAGCGGTCATGTTCAGGTTCACTGTCACGGTCAGTTCACCTTCATGTGCACGCATACGCTTACTGACGCTTACTGACTCTTACGCTAACGCTCACGCTTACACTCACTGCCGCGTCCATTCCACGGTCGTATACTTTAGTAACAACAGTAAGAGTTGGGATGCAAATATGAATATAACATGGCAATGTGAAACAGATAGTAACTTCAAAATATAACGATGAAACCAATGAGATGCGACGATACGTCACTTGATCATATATTCAAACATTGCCAATAATCCATATCCCAACTCTTCTTCTGTACATACTACAACCAGGAATATCATAAGCCATTACCAAACCTCGTGGAAGATGCGCATGTAACATACCTTAACAGAGTCTTCAGTGACATCAATTGGCTAAAGCGCACACGAGGCTGGTTAGTTAAGAGACCTAAGTAAATAGTAGAATGGATTAAGGTATAGGGAAAGGAAGATGATGAAAAGGGTGATGATATGGTACCTCAGTGGTAACCCAGACAGGCAATATTGTCTAAAAGTCAAATATCAAGAGTAAGAGCTATAGTAAGATAAATTCGAGTTTGCATTTAGCAAAAAGTAATTGACGAGAAGCAGGACAAGGATGCAACAATCTAACGCATAATCAAAAACACAACGTGTCTAAAACTTGACTAAAAATATCATATCCGTTTGTGGAATTATGACTTGAGTCATATTACGACGATCGAGAGTCATTACTAGTTCAATGACATCCCTCTTGTCACTGATCATCGGATTCAGTCCCACTCCAGGTAACTACTAGTATGTCAACTGTCCAGCAGTTAATTTCTCATCAAAACTCATTACTAGAATCCGTCTGGATGTGTCTCAAGGACCTATAACAAGCTCACTCTCAATATTTCATCGAACTTCTGAAAGAAAAACAGTTCCTGCTCTCATTCTCACGTATGATTCTCACTATCACTCTCATTCTTATTCTTATTCTCATTCTCACATCCTCCTTCCTCTCCTCTAAACTTAATCTGTCCATCTGTATCCATTCAACATACCAAATTAGACATAATTACACGATTAGCTAAAGCAGTAGCTTCTTCAATATTGTCGATGCCAGTAGCAGCTGCTGCAGCAGCAACCTTCTGCTTACTAGCAGTCTTAGCGGTAGATTTCTTATTAGCTACCGAAGCAACCTTAGCAGCTCTAGTAGGCTTTCTAAATTTACGGATACCTCCTGGTCCATTAACCCGTCTAGCGCGAGGCTTGGAGGCAATAATATCATCAAGTGATTTATCGAGATTTGAAGACATTTTTTAAAAAACTTTTAACAAAAAAAATACAACAGAAACAAGAAATATTCAGTTGAGTCCAACAGTCGTATAAAGAAGAAGAAGAAACAAATGAGCGAATTCTCGATTATGGCAAAACTCGTGTTATCATCCCCTCTCTCATCAGCCGCATACCATTGCACGCCGGTTAACTAGTAACTTGTTCTTATCTGCCTCCGGCGGCTGGGCTCTGCCCAGACCCGTTGTGCTCGCTCGGCGAGCTGCGAGAGATACTTCTTCAAACTCCCAATCTATCACCCATCCCTCTCAAACCGCTGGCTTCCAATCCTCACTCTCTTCCAACTGCAGCTGCTCGGCGAGCTGCGAGAGATACTTCTTCAAACTCCCAATCTATCACCCATCCCTCTCAAACCGCTGGCTTCCAATCCTCACTCTCTTCCAACTGCAGCTGAAACTAGTACGCGTGTGATCCTAGCCCTATATTCAACCCTTATCTCTTAACTTGCATAGAATGGTCTGATCCTTCTGATAAGAACCGATGATCATCACAGAACCCATCACTCTCCATCCCTCACAACTGCTAACTTCTTATAGGTATTTCTACTGTTATAATATTATAATCGGGTCACACGATTAATCGACACTCCTCCTAATCTTTCCTTCATTCAGCTCCCAGATTTTGTTCTCAATCTGAGCGTGTACTATATGCTGTCTATTCATTCGTCTCTGATCCGGCACTCAATGAATGCCGGCCACAAATCTATAAATATATCACTATGTCGCTATGTATTATAAATCGATTCTGAAAAAATTCCATTACTAATTGTGCGTCTATTCGCTCTTCTCTCTTCACTTAAAATATGTATGATCTACCATACACTTCAACTATGATCCTTCGCCGAACTCGGAGAACAAACCTCCGCCAATTTGAAAATCCCTGCACTTATGTCTTCGCTTCGATTACTTTCAGCGAAAGCTTTGCTGTTCGCTTACTAAAGCACTTGGCAGTTGAGCTCGCTTGGCGGAAAATTTGTGGAATACCGCCAACTTCCATGTTCGACATTGCCGCAGTTAACCGTGGAAATTTACTGTGTTTAGATTAGAGCGAAAAAGTAGATAGGCAGGGACGTGTCTTACTAACCAGGTGGAGATGTTATTATATAGATTGCAGCATTACATTAGTAATCGGACCTAAATACCGGAAGATCGTTTCCTTATGTGGACGGGACGTTGGGAGCATAAAAGCAGCCAAAAACCCCCCTGAGAATTAAGTCCGAACAATTCAATCAAAGAAATATTAAAAAATGACTATTAGTTCTATTGTTAAAGGATCTGAAGGTAAGTGGGAGTACGAGCGCAGCGAGCCACGGGTCTGGGCGGAGCCCAGCCGCCGGAGGCAAACGGGGAAAAAAGAATGAGTTCTAACTCGAGATAGCTGCTCCATTTTGGACTCCACTTCAACAAGTTCCCGCTGGTTCTCTTATCAGTGTTCCAGAGGGGAAGAAAACTCCCGGTGTTTTTGAACCATTGACTATTAGAGGAGTCACTTTTCAAAACCGTTTGTTCGTGGCTCCAATGTGTCAATATTCTTACGATGATGGATTTATTTCCGATTGGACTTTAGTGGCTATTGGCTCATATGCTGTTAGAGGTGCTTCTCTTTCTATTATTGAAGCTACTGCTGTTTCTCCTGAGGGTCGCATTTCTCCTTATGATGCTGGTCTTTGGAAAGATGAACATATCGCTCCTTTTAAAAGAGTAGCTGATTTTGTTCATAGTCAAAATCAAAAAATTGGTGTTCAAATTGCTCATGCTGGTAGATTAGCTTCAACTGCTGCTCCTTGGACTGGCGCTAAACTTGTACCTAAATCCGAAGGTGGTTTTGATTCTGTTGCTCCTTCAACTGGAAGTTTTTCACCAGATAACTCCGAACCTCGTGAATTGACTATTCCTGAAATTAAAGAACTTGTTGAGAAGTTTAAAAATACTGCTGTTAGAGCTGTTAAGGCCGGCATTGATGTTATCGAAATTCATGCTGCTCATGGATATCTCATCAATGAATTCCTTTCTCCTGTCTCTAATAAAAGAACTGATGAATATGGTGGTTCATTCGAAGGTCGTATTAAATTCCTCGTTGATATCATTAAAGCTATTAAAGCTGCTATTCCTGAAAATATTCTTCTTTTCATCCGTATTTCTGGTTCTGATAGATTGGACTATAAAAATGAAGGATGGACCGCTCAAGATTCTGTAAAATTATTAAAAGTTATTCAACCTCTTGGCATTGATCTTGTTGATGTTTCCAGTGGTGGTATTTCTACTGAAGGTAAACTTGAATATGGTCCTGCATTCCAAGCTCCTTATGCTTATGAAATTAAGAAAGGAATTCCTGAATTACTTGTTTCATCAGTTGGAGCTATCCATACTCCTGAAGTTATTGATGAAGTTCTATCTCATAATATCGATGTCATTTCCATCGGCAGACCATTCTCTCACAACCCCAACTTCGTTCTTGATCTTGCTGATAAATATAATGTCAAAGTTCAGTGGCCAGTTCAAATCGGTTACACTACTAGACACGTTTAAATAACTACCATTACTATTAGACATATTTAAGTAATTCTTTGTACCATCCCTCTTCTTGCCTCCGGCTGCTGGGCTCCGCCCAGACCCGTTGCTCGCTGCGCTCGTTTGATCTGTCAACAGCGAACGCAGGGTCCAGTATCTGACCTCCGAAAGATTAGCATCGGGGTTAGGTCCATCTCTTCATATCGAGTCGTATTCAGGACCCCCCAACTATTTATCTAGCATCTCTCATCTACCTTCTTCAATCAAATAAAAGGCGTATAAAAGAATGAAATGCGTTTAGAAGCACTGTAGAGTATTTCCTATTTAGGTAATATTAGTATTCTAAAAACGAGGTACTCTGAAAAAACTCCTCCACCCTATCCTCATAACACACACATTTTGATCAATTGGGACATTTCCTAATCACTACTATCACTATAATGGCCCACTCACCTTATACCTCCCAATCCACTCTCCTCTCTTAACATTCCCAAAAAGGAAATATACAGTCACAACTTTTCCGACTCAACTCATCACCCTCCATCCTCCTTCAAGCAAAATATCAAACAAACATCTGAATACTCTACTAACTCTGTGTGTTCATCAACCCAAATTTCACTTCGATATACCACATCAGAAGAGAAATAAGACGTCAACATGGCTGTCGGAAAGAATAAGAGATTGAGTAAGGGAAAGAAGGGAATTAAGAAGAAGGTCATCGACCCTTTCACCCGTAAGGATTGGTACAATATCAAGGCTCCTACCACCTTTGAAAACCGTGATGTCGGTAAGACTTTAGTCAACAGATCAACTGGTCTTAAGAATGCTAATGATGAGCTTAAGGGTCGTATTGTCGATGTTTCTCTTGCTGATTTACAAGGACAAGAAGATCACTCTTTCCGTCGTATCAAGCTTAGAGTTGATGAAGTTCAAGGTAAAAACTTGCTCACCAACTTCCATGGTTTGGACTTCACTTCTGATAAGCTCCGTTCTTTTGTCCGTAAGTGGCAAACTTTGATTGAAGCTAATGTCACCGTTAAGACTTCTGATGATTATGTCATTCGTCTTTTCGCCATTGCTTTCACTAAGAGATCTTCCAACCAAATTAAGAAGACCACATATGCTCAAAGTTCTCAAATCCGTCAAATCAGAAAGAAGATGACTGAGATTATCACCAGAGAGGCTTCTAATGTCACTTTGGCTCAACTCACTGCCAAGCTTATTCCTGAAGTTATTGGACGTGAAATTGAAAAGGCCGCTCAAGGTATCTATCCTCTTCAAAATGTCCATGTTCGTAAGGTTAAGTTGCTTAAACAACCTAAATTCGATCTTGGTGCTTTGTTAGCTTTGCACGGTGAAGGTGCTGGTTCTGAGGAAACTGGTAAGAAGGTTCCTAGAGAATTCAAGGATGTTGTTCTTGAGTCTGTTTAAACAACTGTAAAAAGAAAAACCTCATTAGGCATTTGTAACGACGACTTATTAAAATTAAAAAATAAATATCCTTTGATTTGTAAAATATTCTCGTTCTGTATACTCATTAATGTCTGCCTCCGGCGGCTGGGCTCTGCCCAGACCCGTTGTATCGCTGTGCGATGGATTTAGAATGTGAATTGATATTAGATATGTGAATGGCAACAAATCATCTAAGAATTAACATTAGAAAGAAGATCCCCAGAGATTGCCGTTTTTGTCTATGAGAGAATTGGTCGATTTTTGTGGCCCTTGACCGACCCCAGTGAGAATAATCCGTTCAATCCCAGAATGAAGTGCAGAAACCCATCGTTTATCAAAATCTTCAGACATTAATTCTTGGATATGGGAATAGGATTCATGATTCCATCCCTCCAGATCCTTAAGGGCTGAACGAAGTGGTCCAAGAACAAGTGATTCATTCTCGTGAAGATAGTAGATTACTGCATTTGGACCAGCATCAAAAGTATACGCAGCCACAACTTCACCGGCTACTCTATTAATATCTTCAACTAGTCGAATAGCAGCACGAGACACATCATTGAGATAGAAAATTGGTGGATAACTGTCAAGACAAGTAGCATGAAACTGATTAGAATCAGCCATAGTGAGGTGAGCAAATGTCTCAAAGTCTTTATTAAGAATGGATTTCTTCATCTCCTCGAATCTTTTAGGAACAACATTGGTAATACGTTCCTTGAAGAGTGATGAGGTCTTTACAGTCAATTGCATGCCACTAGTAGATGGAGTATCCTTCTTTTCTGCACTAACAACAAGAATGGCAGCTCTCATTTCTGGCCAATGTTCATAAGGAGCGATTTGAACTGCTTTTGAGTCTGAACCATCAGATTTCGTACCCTTTTCCCAAGCAACATATCCGCCAAATAATGACCTACAAGCAGATCCAGACCCTTGCCGAGCTAAGATAGAGAGTTCTTCATTTGACTGAGGAAGTTCATAAAGCTCGGCAATTGCCTTGACAAGTGCAGCAAATCCTGCTGCTGATGAAGCGAGACCAGCAGCAGTTGGGAAATTGTTTTCTGACACAACCTTTAAGTAATATCTACTAAGAGGGATTGAAGATGAATTCTTTTCTTCTTCTGCTCTACGTAAAGCACGTAATTCACGAAGTAATGTTTGAATTCTTTTTGATCCAGCAATATCTTCCTTTGAACCATTTAAATATAATTCATCTTCAGTGTAAGAAAGACTGGCTGAAGCGGTTGTAGTAGTTCTTAAATCATTTTGAGAAAGAGTAACTGAAATTGAGGAATTCGTTGGTAAATTTAACCCAACATCACGTTTACCCCAATATTTCAAAGTAGCAATATTAACTGGAGCAGTTACAGTTGCTTTATAGATGGCCTCCATTTCTGATATAATTGTTAATATATGATATTTAAGTGGGAGTAAATATCGAAAGTAGACTTAGACATAGAGAGGATACACTCAGTTAACTACACGGATAATTTTAACGACAGCCAATTAAAAACAAACCAGTAAAAATGCGATTGAAAACGTTTATATCGAGAACGGTCAGACCAGATCAGTAGTCAACTCTGATTAAATTTGTAGTCCCACTTTGACTTCTCCCAATACTTTCTCATTCAAAATCAACACTCAAATACTCACTCCTTTATCGTTTCTACGACTTCAATTTCCAAAAAGCAAAAAGAGAGTCCAAGTACTTTTAAATCAGCAAATGCTATTTTTCAATGTCGAAATGTCACTCAATATTATAACTGTTCTCGAGGCCATAACACGCCGTACGTCGTAGATTCACGTTATACGTTTACGTGATTTCAGGGGGTGAAATAATTCCCGTAAGAATTATTGTTATAACGAAGATCGAATATTGGCGGGGGTAGTAAATTAATCGAGTAAGTGAATCAGGGACAGAAATATAGTCTAAAATACCAAAGATCTATGAAGTTTGCGTGTATAGAGTAAGTATCACTATATCGTCAAGTTATACGATAATTGGAAGAGCCATAGCACATAATACATATGAAATAAATAAATATAAATATAAATTACAAATACATTAGAAGAGAGATTCTACATCATCATCTTCAAGGGTTTCATTGTCATTTTCATCAACGTCACCGTCAGCATCCGCATCCGCATCCGCATTGGTGTTAGCATCGGCACTAACATCAACATCAGCATCAGCGTCAGCATCACCATCGCCATCGCCATCACCCTCGCCATCACCCTCACCATCACCATCATTTTCATTACCTCCATCATCCTCATCATCTTCATCATCATCGTCTTCTTCTTTCAGTTTAGATGATCCCGAGGTTGCAGATTTATTTATCGAAGAGCCATCCTGATCACCAGACTCTTTATCACTGACTTTCAAAAGACGACGCTTCATTTCCAATTCTTGACGTAATTTATTGACAACGTCCAGTAACCGACCTTTCATGATCTGATTAACGGTATTATTAGCATCTCTCTGCTTAGCCTCAATTGTCGACTCAAGTTCTGAAATTTCTTCTTTAAGAAGTTGACTATGATACATAGCTTCAATCTGATCTTCATCCATATCTTCACGCTCATCTTCATTATCATTATCGTCATCATCTTCTTCATCTTCATCATCGTCATCATCATCTTCATCTTCTTCAGCACCTGTTTCACCCCCTGGAGTGACAGCGGGAGTAGATCCTTCATGGGAACCTGTGAAACCAGCAGCAGAAGACTTTGATTTATCTTTTGATTTAGATGATTTCTTTACTGAACTACCAATATCAGCATCAGCACTACCATCTCCTTCCTCTTCCCCTTCTCCTTCCTCCTGTAATGCCCTTTCCAACTCAAGACCCAACAAATCATCATCGTCCTCGCCTTCTTCAACAACCTCTATCTCCTCTTCTCCACCGGCCAACATATCAAATGGTGTTGATGGTTCTGAAGACCCTCTTCTCGATTTTGATTCATTTCCAGTAGCATTAGCAGCAGCAATACCTGCCGAACTCGCAGATGTAGCTAAAATACTTGGATTCAGTAAATCATATCTACTCTCTTCAGCCTCTTCATCTAATCTAAACAATTCATCGACCTTTGCCTCAACACTTTCAATTACTTTATTGGAGATTCTCTTACGGAAGCGTCTTTGTTTAGCGTGATGCATTGGTGGAGTCAATCCATGAGGATATTGTTGACCAATAGATTTTATTGTCAACGCCTCATCCTCAACCTCAATAGGTTCAGTTACAAGCAACATTTGACAAACATCAGCACTTTTATAGATATTTTTCCTATCAAATGATTTTTGTGCTTCAGTTACACTAGGCAAATCAACTAACTGGGCAGCAAATAATTGATCATGAATTGCTACAACAGCTCTGCGTGGATCTTTAAATTTGATCGAAACTTTCGACAAATCTCCCTGTTCACAAGCTGCTCGTAAATAATCCAGATGATCACCTGGAAGCATTCTTAAAATAATAGCTTCCTCAATCACTGGATCCTCTTCTCTATCAGGAGCTTCTGAATCATAACCATCGCCAGGTTTCCTAGCAGCTTTGACTCTAATCTTAGGAATTCCGGTCTTCTTTTTAACGACGGTGGGAGCACCATTTGGACCATTTGTTTTCAAACTAAGACTCAACCTTGGTACAGATGGAGTTACATGATTAGCAGTCTCACTAATATCGTCGGCTCTTGATTTTCTTGGTTTCTTGACTTTGATTTTTGGAGCCTTTACTGCTCTACCGCTACCCCGTCCAACATCTGCATTTTCATTCGACCTTTTCTCAGCTTTCAGCTTCAATTTCAAAGGCATTGTTGTGTTGGTGGAGTTGAATAATGAAGTGGAACTCAGAACTTCACCAAATGCTAGCAGCCGTGTAAGTCACGTGATTTGAAGGAGGGCTTGTACGATTGTGACGGTTAGTATTTTAATACTGCGGAGTCTGAGGAGTTACGAGTGGAATTTACACGAGTACAGAGGGCAGTAATTCACTCCGCGGAGCGGAGCAACGGCTCCGGGCAGAGCCCGGCCGCCGGAGGCTGACGAAGCGAGGACCCTGAGTACGGCTGAAACAGGGGAAGAGACGATTTTCAACATGCGATGGGCTTTGAGACTTTTCACACTCGATAGAAAATTGGACGTCAGAGGGAAATGTCAACTGTTGGTGGGTTGTTGGTTAAAAATGCAAATAGAGAGTGGCTGGGTGTAAAGAAAACTTATGCAAGAAAAAATTTCGTCAACTATGACTTGGCAGTGAAGTTGATTGAAAAAATGGGCTATAGCCAGTTTTATAAGAAAAATGTTACTATTATTGATGCTTATCCAGGTCTAGGTGTTTGGTCTGCTGCTTTACATAATACAATAAAACCTCAAGATCATATTTTATTAGAGCCTCATGTAAATTATAAGAATTTTTTGAAATCTCTTGAATCGAAGGAAAATAGTTGGAGAGTACAACCGGAGGATCCATTTAGATGGTCAACTTTTCAATATTTAGTAGATCAGGGAATATTTGAACCAAAGAAATTGCCTAGGAGTGATATTCATAACGAACTTTTATTTACAGCTAATTTATCTATGATTCAAGGTGAACAATTATGCGTTCAGTATTTGAATTGTGTTACAAATCAAAGTTGGTTACAGAGTTACGGGAGAGTAAGAATGCTACTATGGGTTAGAGAATCAACAGCAGAAAAAATGTTAGCAACTAAAGGCACAAAGGCTAGACATAGGGTATCAGTTCAATGTGAAGCAAGTGCTGAAGCGAGGGTATTATTAGGGGAGACTGATGGTGATGTGCCTCATTCGGCGTTAATAAAAGCCGATCGACATGATTATCATCCAGCTAAAGCCGATACCCCAGTACTTCTTGAAGTAAACCCATTGGAGAAACAGGTCGATTATATTGATTCTTTTGAATATGTAATTAAAATGTTGTTTATTTTGAGAACAAAATTGTTACGAGAAGGTTTAGGGACACTTGGACCAGGATCAGAAATTGATTTAGCTCCACAATTGGAAGATTTACTTGATTTAAAACCTCAGGATATGAGTCTTGATCAAATACAACGAATTGTTTATGCTTTTGAAATGTGGGCTTTTAAGCCGGATATTCTACATGATTTTTACGACGATGGGAATGCGGGGTTGGGTAAATAATATGGGTATCGGTTTCCGATTTATAGATGGAATTGTTAGTCAGTTTAACCTATCAATTCGGTTATACCGTCCGCGGAAGTTCCACCTTCTTTTGCTTTAGGCCATATGACATATGACAGTCTCCGTTAGTAAAGGGAATGTATATAAGGAGCGGTTAATTTATTTGTTTTACTTTCGATTATATAAAGAGAATGAAACCAGTTTTAAAAATGCTTGCACTATGCAATAATTTAGTTATTACGGGGGTGATTATTCGCTAATAACGATATTTACGATAATTACGATAACCAATAATGAATTACTACCATGATTTAAGTTCTAACAAGAAGACCACGAAAATAACTCGGCTACTATTCTATTCACTGTTGAACAGATAAATTCAACAATTTTCTCTTAAGTGATGAATTCTAACAACTCGTCTATTGATTATTGATTACCCCACTTTCAATTTTTCATGTTCGGAAGGATAACGGCATCTAAATTAGTCAATGATATGCGGTAGAAAGCAGGGTCCAAAGCTCCTGCGTTGGTCCTATCTCTACCTGTTTTGGCGTCAAAGTGGGATATCACACTACCCCACGACCACTTCCCGCTAAAGCAAAATGCCGACTTCGGAGTCTCTATCCGCTTGCGCATGACCTCGATGACCCCACGTAATCTCACACCACCATTTTGAGTGGAAGTGATTGAATGGAAGGGTGGAATGGAAGCTTTTAGTTGGATAATCTAAGCATCGAATCAAATGAGGAATAATCGATTAATTATTTCCCATCTCCATCTCTTTTTTCACTCATTCACCTCACCCATCATATCACTCTAGCTTCGCCAAGAACCGAACAGCCGTACCACTCCGGATCGCGGACTTTATTAGCTCCAGTTAGCCCTTCCAGTACTAAATATCTGACACCACTCAAACTTGCGGGGTTAAAAATATTCCTATCGACAGCCAATAACTATTGCTTACTTCAAAGTTTTTTAGGAAAAAAAATAAGTTAGAAATCAAACAAACTTAAGGGGAGAAAAGTGGTGAAGAAAACTAAAAACAGAGAGTATTTTTTTCAGCTGTAAATATTGAGAGTGAAGTGAGGAAATATTATTAAATCAATTTGAAGGAAAGCTTGATTCAAAGAGAGAGAGAGCGAAAGAGAGAGATAAATTAAGTTTGCAAATCATACACTCCTAACAATGTCTTCTTCATACGTTAAAACTCCCCCTCATGATGATGATTCATTACTAATAAATAATGGATATCCAAATGGACAATCCTCTGCTGGTGGTGGGTTTTCTGCTATAAATTTCGGAAATGGGAATTTTAAACCAATTCCTGCTTCTTCCATTAATTTGCCTCCTGTCAGTGTCCCTCCATCTGTTCCTAAAAATTTCTCCTTCATTTCTGCTCCTTTAAGTACTTCTACTACTACTTCTTCTTCTGCAAAAGATAGAAAAAAATTGGTAGTAGCTTGTGCTGGTTGTAGGAAGAAAAAAATTAAATGTTCAGGTCATAGACCTGCTTGTACGAATTGTCTTCGTATAAATGTTGATTGTGAATATCCTATTGTACGTAATAGAGGCTCACGATATGGTTATACTAAAATGTTAAATCGTCGATTAGAAGCTTTGAGAGTTTATTGCTCGGATGCTTCTTCTGATAGTTCTTCGTCTCCTATATCTCAATTATCTCACACTAGTAGTAATACTGGAGGTGTTCCGATAGGTTCTACGGTTAGTGGAGGTCCGATTATTGGAGATGAAGAACAATTAATGAGAGAAATAAGGACCAAAAATGATCAAGATAATAAAAATAGACATGGCAAGCATAAAGACAAGTTAAATGAAGATAAAAATGTTAAAGATGCAGATAAGACAATTACTATCGCATCAGCTGAAGAAAAAGCCGCTGCGAATATAATCACCGGTTTACGCTCCGGCCCTCCCTCTCCAAAAACAGCTTCACAAGAATTAGATGCCTTATTACCTCCTTCCGACATTATAATTCATTTAGCAGAGGTTTACTTCAAGTATATCCACAATCAAACTTACTCATTCCTACATAAACCAACATTTATGGTTCGATTAAGAAGAGGAGAAGTTAATCGTGGTCTTGTTCTAGCACTGTGTGGATTAGCAGCACGATTTTCTCGCCATCCGCAAATTGCTAAAACTGGTCAGCCTCCATATAAAGCAGGAGAATCGTTTGCTCAAAAGGCTCGTCAGGTTCTTATTAAAGAATTTGATAATCCGTCTGTAGAAGCAGTTCAAGCAATGATTTGTCTAATTCAGCATGATTTTTTCAAATATAAAGGAGGCAAAGCAATGATCTATATTTCTATGGCAATGCCTATGGCTCTAAATCTTGGTTTAAATAAAGAATTACCTGATGATTCCCCTGCTACTTGGTTGGAAAGAGAATGTCGTAGAAGAACTTTTTGGTCTTTGGTAGTCCTTGATCGACTTGGTCATTCTACTAACACATACTCTATTCAACTTAATGAAATATCCAATGTTCTTCTTCCGAGTCCTAATCATAACTTTGAAAATAATATACCTACTCTCACAGTGACTATTGATGAAAGAGATGCAGGACTATATCCTGAACGTGAACGAGGAGTATTTTCATACCATGTTGAAGCAGCTTTAATTTGGAACAAAGTGAATCGCTATACTTCTGCTGGTAATTATGATGAAAAAATCCCTCCTTGGAAACCTGGCTCAAAATTTCAAACACTTGAGAAAGAATTTTTACATTTCAAGAATAATATAATACCATCCAAATTTCAATATTCTAAATCAACTCTTAATGAGTTTAGTGTTCTCAATCGGACTGGTACGTTTCTACATCTTCATACAGAAGTATTAGCTACACAGTTTTTATTATATCGTACTATGTATCCATTTGATACATCACGACATGGATTTTCAGAACAGCCCCCTAAAGCTTTTATTGAAAATGCTGCTCATAATGTTATTGAGGCGGCAAATTCTATGGCAGAAATTGTTTCTGATATTCTTCAATTAGAAGATAGTACGGTAGCTCCATTTATTAGCTTTTGTGTTTTTACAGTAGCATCCACTCATGTAGCATTATCATTTTCTCCTGATCCGGTTGTAGCTGGACGGGCTAAACAAAACTTGGCTTTAACTTTACGACTTCTGGTCATTCTTCGGGAATATTGGTATATTGTAGGAGTTTGGTGTGTAATTCTAAAGGATAGGTATACTAAGAAGATTGCTTCTTCAAACGACTCAAAGAAACGAGATTACCTATCAGTTTCTCATAATGATGATAAGACCACTTCAGACAATAGTGATAATGATAGAACAACTCCAACTAGTTTCTCTCGTGCTGGAACACCTCCAGCTTATCTTCCTGAAGATCTCATAAAACATGAAGCTCCTAGTAATGGTGGTTCAGCTCCACCATCCCAAGGGCCCACCAGAGTTAGTTCTCCTTCTCCATCAAGATTTACTACACAATCTATGACCCACTCTCCATTGTCGGAAAATCACTCTGTCAAGCGAATGAAGTTGGATGTGAATTCTTCAAATCTTCATTCATCACTGAGCGATTCGCCTTCTTTCAGAGAAGATCATGGCCATCAGCTGGCAATTCAATTTGATCAAAGGCATGAACTTGGATCGCAGGACAGTCGATTTGGATTAGAAGACAGGCCACCTTCAGCACAAAGCTTATCGACCAACGAACCCGACACTATCCAAGCAGCATTGGGAGGAGATCTTCTTCAAGATGATGGAGCAGAATGGCTTAATGCTCTTGATACTAGAAACTTTTTTGATTTCGGGAGTATGTATAATTTTGATCCCATGGTGGCTCGGCCTCAGCAAGCACCTCCAATGCATTTCAATGCTGATAAAGAGCAGAGTATCCTCGAACATATTTTAGAAAATGTCATGGATAAAGTACCATCTGACGATTTCTATTAATTATAAATTATATATTTAATTAAATTTTTATTTATTTATTTGGATATCAATATGAAGTTGAAGTTACGAGCGGCGTATGCGGCTTGAATGCGAACCTATATAAGCCAGTATACATCTTCAACTATCATTCCACTTCACCAAAATTACCTCAAAAATGCTCAAATTATTTAAAAACTTTCGACTTCAAGGGGCTAATATGGAGATATTCCGAGTATGTGATGTGTTAAATACAGATGGAGATCTTTAAATCACAGTCGTCTCTTTTTCCACCTTACTAACTCTTCCAGTTCGCATTCTATGTTTCTTTTCCGTTGGCTGTTATGATTTATGTTGGTACCGATACTCATGACAAATTGAATTTACCAAATTTCTGGCCTGATCCAAATCGTCTGAATATTCCTCCAAAGGATCCAGTTGAGATCAAGGCTGAAATTGCAAGACTGAGAGCTCAACGTTTAGAGAGGAGAAAAGCCTTGGAGGAGAAAGCAAGAGAACTTGGATTATCTGATCAGATTAATTCTTCTGTTGATGAAAGCAGTAGTGATCGTACTGCTTAGCGTAGCATAATTTGCTGTATTGTAAATAGATCGTCGATAGGTAAATATCGCACTGTATATATATTATTTGAATTATTTAATGCGACTGAAGGATAGCGCATGGTATTAAAAGAAAAGAGGATGAAATTTCGTAAAAGTCAATCACTTTAAATCGAAGTAGCGTATGTGTATTTTGTATTGTATAGCGTGTAGTAAGCTGTGACTGTTATGGTATAAGTTGTGGTCTGTTCATCAGAATTCGTGGAGTCATCATTATAGCTTTCAGGATGAGGAGTAGGAGACAGAGAATTACTGCTGAAAAGTGGAGTGGGTGATAGAAATTCACCACTTTCAGGGCCAATTGTTGGATGGTGATTTAGATTGAGAAACTCTGATGATGAGTATGAAAGCAAAGATCCCTGGGGAATGGAAGACTGCTGCATTAGCGAGAGTGATGGAGCTACTGGAAAGAGATAAGGTGAGGGCGTGGGTGTCTCAACTTCTACTTCTGCTGCTGATTGTGCATATTGTGAAAAGTTAGATGTTGCTAAGTAGGAAAAGGAAGCATTTACACTTGATAAAAGTCCCGAAAGTGACATAGTAACTCTCTGCGTGAGGATTGAAGCAGGAACAGTCACATAAACCAGCTCGGTTTGCACTTGAGTTTTTGTCTGTGTCTGAGTTTGAACTTCGGTTTGTAAAACAGTAATTGTCTCTTTAATAAAAATTTGAATGGGCATCTTCGCATCACTATGAAGTGGTTGAGATTGAGCAACAAATCCCACACTGGCGGGAACTACCTCTGATGAAGATAACTCAATTTGAGCACCGTTTGGTGCAGAATTTAATTCCAATTCACTATTTATTGGACCTTCTGTAGAATATTGGCCTGAATTGGCTCTTAGTACAGTAATAGTAGCTACAGGTCTAGTAGCGACTACTGTTGTTTTCGATCTCCTGGTAACCCAAACAACAACAGATTCAGTTGAGCCTGACTGTCTTGTAGATGCAGTTGAAAAGCTTATGGATTCAGTAATAGGAAGAGTAAAATATGGTGGGGTTGCTGTTGAAGATGACGTCTTAATTAGTATGTTAGAGGTAAACGGCATGTGTGGGTTATCAAAGGGTTCAGTAGATGAACCTTTCACTGACGACGTAGCTTGGGATACAGGCAAGCTTGCAATGGGTGTATGCTGTACTTCCGGCTCTCCTTGCGATGTCGGTTCGCTCAACATCACGGACGAAAGCGACTTCGACGTGGTTCTAGTATTTGGCACCCCAAGTCCAAGTGTACTAACAATAGTCCCTTGTGATACGTCCAAAGTTGCTCCTGACACAGTTGCCAAAGTCAAAGAAGCAGGAATAACGAATAATGGTGTTCCAGCACGTCCACTGAAACCAACAGAATAAAAGGATGGAGCATTTGGATCGACGGGAGCTGAGGTCTGGGCTGATGCTACCTCAATATTTGGTACGCCAAGAGTGCTAACAATGCTGCCTTTCGACACAACCCAAGTTGCTCCATCCACTGTCACCATAGTCAAAGAAGTTGGAATAAAGAATATTGGTGTTCCAACTTGTGTACTGAATTCACCCGAATATTGCAAGCTATTAGTCCGCGAGGGAAGCAATTGTGTATCTGTTTGAACCAGAACAATAGGACTAGAGCCACCAGGTGGATTAACAGTCACTGAATCATCTGTGGACACCAATGAAAATTCTGAACCGGCGGACCTAAATTGAGCGGCAGTTGTAACGTTTGTTGCGGTTGAAATATTTATGGAGGCTATATGAGCATTTATCAAGTTATTAGATATATCACTCGCAGCTGTCGGTATACTAGATAAGCTTGTCAGGTAGTCTGTTCTCTGGATTAGCGGTGGAAGGCTGCTAGTGCTGGCGTTGATAATTGTACCATTTGCTGCAGATGCCGGCCAAAAGTGCGAACTTGTTATTAGAGAAACAGATGTTGACAAAAGAGCAAAGGCTGTCCGCGTCAGTCGAATTACACGTACAGATTGACCTCCATCGCTGGTTTGCTGAGACCATTCTGTATTTTCAATAGGTAGAGCTTGTATATTTTCATTAGCCATTTCCAGAAAATTGAGATCAAAAATAGAAGCTGTAACGCAGTGTGCGAACAGGCAGAAATAGAAGATTGTGTTCATCCATTGAAACAGATGCCATGAAGGTCTTTGATTAGCTATCATTGTGGAGATTTATAATACTTAGCAATTGGGATAGAAGACAGTGAAAATGGGTGAAAGCTAGAGTATGTAGAGTACGAAGACATGTATAATAGATCAAGAAGACAAATGGTCAATTGACTCTCACATCTTGATTAAATAATTAATAAAGAGTCATGTACACAGTCTCATATTTGATAAGGTTATATTGGTAAAATCATGAAGAGATGAAACATGCATGTATATAGGATGAGTTTATTTAGGCTTGATAAATAGATATTGCAGATAGTGAATTGTGTGTTATTTATTTTATTGGAAAGGTTGAATGATTTTAGAAAGTGAGTGATAATTTTAGGTTTAACACAAAAATTATATTTATTGGCTGCAAAGTATACCTCACAATAATGAGGGTAGAGGTTCACTCTTGTCATAATAGAGATTATCCTTTGCCAACCACAATTACAGAAGGCACATAGAACATCATTCTATGCATAAAGGTATATGCACTAACCTGCAGTCAGTATATAACAATCATATCCCTTAAACAGCCACTTTTATTCATGAACGTTGCATTAAACCTAGGGGTTACCGTCGTTCTCACAATCATCATCAATATCCTATATCCATTGTGGCAATTTCTATTCAACCTTCATTATGGTAAGCCGAGACCTCATATGGAATTAATCGTGGCATACGTATACTTCGTGTCCTGTTACTAACTCCAATTGCAGTCTGATCAAACACAACCACTGAACCAAAATATTGGAAGCAATAATGGCCCTCAAGGGCTTCTTAATCGTTTACAAGAATCCTCACATCCTGTAGCAGTAGTATTCTTTCTTGGTTTTAGAATTGGTACGTGACGGTGGCCTGGCTAGTGATGCATACGCATTGACGGACTTTGACACAGGTTGTTGAGTCTGTCCTGTTCCTCGCCCGCTGGACGCGGTTCGCTCAGTTTTCTAACACCTGAATAGGCGCATTATTAGCATATTTATTCGGACTTCTGTTTACCAGTAATTTGTAAGTACCACTACCCTCATTGAATGTTGGCTCAATCTAGAATGACCGTTGACTAACCGCTTTCCAGCGTCCTCATATTTATTCTAGTGATTCTACTACTAGCAGCTGATTTCTGGAACACCAAGAACGTATCTGGACGTCTTCTTGTTGGCCTACGTTGGTGGAATGAAACTGCTGAAAATGGTAGCAGTATCTGGGTATTTGAGACGGCAGATGTGAGTATATCCTAGATGCAACTCGGGTCTAGCGCTCAGTCAGTGATGAGCCAGCGGAGAGCTATAAACAGTTTTCTGACTAACAAATACAGCCCCAGAGATATATCAACCCAATAGATTCAAAAGTATTTTGGACTATGCTATATATAACTCCTGCATTATGGATTGGATTGGGATTATTAGCAATCTTGAAATTTGAATTTTTATGGTTGTTATTAATTGTAATTTCGCTTATTTTAACAATGCTAAATACTTTGGCGTTTAGTAGATGTGATAAGTTTGGCAAGGCCAATAGTATTATTGGGAATGTTTCTTCTGGTATTGCTAGTAGAATGTTTAGTGGAGTTACTGGTAGATTTTTCAATTAATGTAGCAGTAGTAGTAGTAGATGGTGGAAGTAAAATAAAATAAATTATAAATCAATCAGTGACTTGGACTTGGACTTGTTGTATTAGGATAATGGTCCGAGTGGTAAGTATTAAATTGTTATTGAGGTGAGATACGATGCAATGATCAGCGATCTAAGCAGAGTAGAACTATATTGAGAGTGACATGTGTGCGTGCGTTAGATGACGTCCAAGTCCAACGTTCTTGCATGACAGCGCGATTTGACTTAGAGAGTTTTATTATTGACAACAATTTTCCAAGCTGCTTGTCGCCTTATCGCCTTAGTATGAACTCTCCAGTTATTTTACTCCTTCCTTCATAATCATTCCCTAACCTTAACCAAAAAAAGTTTTTACCAAGATCCAATATGGCACACGACATTCCGACAACCCCCGCCAGATTGTATACCTAAATCGGGATGAATAAGACTTTGATTAATCCGATGCGGGGGTGACGAAATGAGCAGTGACTGCTATAACAGTATGGGATATGAATTTACGTCGTTCATGTCTACCTATTAATAGAGAACGATAATGGGTAGTTGAATAATTGGATGTTGGCTGTCTGAATATTCTAATATTTAATATTTTTATCTAATTATGCTTGCAGTGCAGTAGATAGTACGTTGTCGTACATTGTTCGAAGCGGACGCATAGAATCCGATACCTGCGCAGCATATAGAAGTGAAACATAAAACTACCATGTAGAATATAGTAACTAGAAGAAAATACTTAGAAATACAGTTCGTAATAAATAACATTTTATGTAAGTTACAGTCCTGCTAATTCATTTCGCACTCGTATTGATCTCATCGGTCCGGATAAGTAAGTCCTTTCAACGGCTATCTCGCATTCAGATCTAATTTTCCGTCATCGTACAGACGATATTCAGAAATCGATATAGTAAGCCCTTATTGATATCACTGCAGTTACATCCCCGTTTCAATTAATAACATCGGAATTTATATCAATATTTTATTTAATAAGGAGGGAATCCATCGATCAAATATTCAGTGGGACTGAATCGACCGCTCAAACGCAAGACTCTGTACTTGGATATCATCCTACCTCCATGCCCAATCAGCCCCCACCCAACCCCAGGTAGCCAACCACCTACCAACACAGCTCACAAACTGCGCATAGATTGATATTGATATTATAGGACAGTACGGCTCCACTTTCCCTTTCCCTTTCCCTTCCCTCATCTCATGATTTTAAGATTAACTTAATAGCGCGGTTGAATCTGCAGAGAGTAAAAAAGAAAGACAATCTTCGAACAATCGTAAACAAGAGAAGTAAGGAGAGGAAGGAGAAGAAATAGTAGATTGAAAAGAGGATAAGTGTATATTGATATCTATATCTATATCTATATTTTTATCTATATCTACTACTATCTGATATCTACGGGCTTGTTCCTTGCCTTACTGTTATGATCTAAAGAGAAGTCCCTTAACTGGTGATAATCGATTAATCAATTGATAGGAATTGGACAGTGATTGATCAGAGAGATACAAACAATAAGCACAGTTATTTTCTATTAATCAGAAGACATTGTAACACCTGAATTGGCGGTGAATTTGAGGTACAATATATGAGACTTGAGAGACAATTGCGCTTGATTGTGTAGTATTCGAATACAAAACACATTTATTATGTCTGGTGACACAAAAATACCGCCCATATCACCAGGCGATCGACGCCAACAACAGGCGTCCCTGAATTCGAATTCGCCGATAGACGACGGATTAGCGGCGTTACAACTTCCGTTTCTCCAGAATGACGAAATCTCTCGTTTTCTTGCGCCGTCAAAGGAGTGGAGTTTAGCTCCTAATGAGAAGGATGTTCCTCTCTTCGAGTAAGTTTGGTATGCCTCCGGGTCCGGGCAGAGCCCAGCAGCCGGAGGCAGAGTGAGGAAGACAGTGGCTAACATTCGTATCAGCGACGTCGAAAATGGCTCACCAGACGATTTTTTCGGACATTACTCAAATCCAAACTTATATTTGCCTAATCAAAGCGGGCCTTTGAATCAAGGCTACCTGTTCGATTCATCAGGGCAAAATCAATTCGGTATGTATCAGGGTGACCCCCAGGTACAAAACCAAATTCCGGTTCAGTCTCAAAGTCAGAATCTGACGGCCGTGACTACCCCGGCGATTTCATTTGATCAAAATACTACGGCCCCTGATTCGCCGTTTCAATCCTTTTTATCAACATTCAATGGCGATTCTCCTTCAAATTTCATCGGGCCAGGTTTGGGAAATGAATCAAAATTTTACATTCCCAGTCCCGCGTCTTTTAATATTCCTTCTCCTTCAAACGATTCAAATAAACAAGGTAATGTAGTATTGAGTGACAATCAATTACTCCCATCAGTCGCTGCAGGTTCCCCTTCAGTTACCAGTATAGCAACATATAGGAAATGGACGACCTCTGGATCCGCAACCCCCATTCCACAAAATGCAATTAACAACCAAAAAATGTATCGACCAAAGGTTGATGCCTCCAACAATCAGTCTGGTAACGCAGACTCCATATATAAGGGGGCTCCCGTAGCTGGCTCCACGGTTAGTAACATTATTACAAATCCTTCATTTGACCATCAAACACAACGAAAAATTGAACAGATGGATGAAGAAATCCGCCAACATCTCAATTCCGCAAGATATTTAGTTTTCCTCGCGCCTCATAAAGAAACTGTGTTATACGACCTACGGGGAAATCGAACCGAAATCGATTTGACTGTAACTTTATCTGGAAATTTCTTTCTCAGTGAACGTCATCCGTCCTCATTAGCTAATGAACCTGAATCAACTGGTAACCCCCCATCTACTATAAAAACGGAACCCACATTAAACCCATCTACAAACCCTACAGATATAAAAAATTCCCCTGAATTAGCTTCATCCAATGCATCTCCTAATTCCGAAAAGAAAGATTTAATGAAATATGACTTGACATTTTATCGAAGGAATTTGTTCCATGTTAGTGCAACAGTATCAAATGCTCATAATGCAGTGTATGCAGGTAATTCTGAAAATCCTTTACTCCGATCAAGAATTCTTTCTCTTTCATTAGCTGTAACAGTTATTGACGATAAAACCCCAAAAAAGCTTCTTTATTGCCCACCAAAATCAGATTTCAATCCTAACGACCGTAAAGTTGAAAACCAAGACCCTGCTGTTAAATTGATTTACCCGAAAAGCTCTGGCTATGATGAGGTTGTGAATTGGAAGCGACTTCAGTTTCGTACTGCCACTGCTCATAATGGACGTAAGAAACTTCAAAACTATTTTTCTGTTTGTGTGTCTGTTTTTGCCGAACTTGAAAATGCTCAGAGAGTGTGTCTTGTTAAAAGCTATTCTCGGCCTATTGTTGTTCGAGGAAGAAATCCTCGTTTCTATCAAAACCGTGATAACATTATTATTCCTGAAGGTGCGATTGGAAGAGGAGGTCTAGTTGGATCGGATAGGAAACTTCTGAATTCAGCTACTAAATCCGAAGAGATTGAAGAAAAAAGTATGCCCAATCCGGCGAGACCAGTTTCGCTTCAACCACCCTCTAGCGATAACGGTAGTGCTGGTAGTCAAGGACCTACTCAGGTGAAACAGGAGCCTAGGAGTGCGTCCGACGTGAGCAATCCCAGACACAGCACTAGTGGTGCACTTTCCCTCGTTGACGACGATGGTCATTCTGATAATGGTCCTGGTTATGTTCTTAAGATTCCTACCGGAGATGATAGCGTCTCGCCCAAAAATAAATCTTCACAACAAGGTCGTGACATTGATTACGAATATTTCCCTATGCCACTGAACTACTGGTTACCTCCTGTCGAAGTCGTTTACCGACCTCATGCTGTTCATCATCCATTAAAATTGCCAACTTATAATGCTCAAGGCAAGCAGAATCAACAGCAGAGGCAGCAACAACAGCAACAACAACAATCACAGCAACAGCAACAGCAACCGCAATCACTATCACAACCGAGCCAACTACAAAAGCCACAGATGCAAACACAACTGATGCAGCAACAGCAACCAGTACCACAAGCTAAACTCAATCCTGAGAGAGGTTCGAAGCGATTCTTTTCTGCTCTAGACTAAAGAATTCTCGCCTGAAGATCTTATATATGTAATGATATTACTTTCATGTGAGTGTGCTATATAATGATGATAACGACTGTATAATATATTATTATCTTTCCTATTTGATTATTATGATTCAATCGAGACATCAGAGATGTCGTAAGGATCAGGTCAAGTGATAGCTAGCTTCTAGATTAAGATGCTTGAATGGAGGGCAGACAGGTTGGAGCGTCTTCTAGATCTAATTGTTGGCATCGGAGATGCAGCCACTAGCCTCGCTCTTTCATAGAAGTGACCGAGCACATTTAGATTGTATTCACAATCCCTGCCAGTGGAACATTTCACTCAGCTCTTGTCATTAGGAGGTTATGCTAGTGGTAATAGGGTCTCATTAGCAAAGTTCCCCCTTAACGTGACAATATCATGTTTCATCGAAAGAGTAGTTGCGACGGGGACTCTAAATTTAAGGTAGGTCAGTTAAGACCTAAATGCTCTTTGCACATCGAGTTATCCTATATATTATTTATAGAACTAGCCGTGGTAATAATTAATGTCATGCTATATTCAACAATATACATGAAAGGTGATATAATGCACCACTCATTAAAATATATGGATGTCTTGAGGTCAGAGACAAGCAGGTACTTTTCCTGTAACGAGGCAGCTCTACAGAGGAACTCTGTTTGCCTTCTCTTTGCCATCAAATTGATTGAGGGGCAGCAGCATCAATTTCTTTCATCCAGATCCGCGAGTTTGTTTCATAAGTTCCTGCTAAACATACAAGAAAGTGGGATTTTGATTAAATTTTTCGTGAATACCGATAGGAATTAATTCACTCTTCGTTAAGGATCTGAATGGGCTGTATATATTTTGAGGCATGACCATCTCATAATATTCCATAATGGGCTTATCATATTGCAGGAGATTGCAGGTTGCAGAGCGCTAAGCGAACAAGGCTGGGAGTGAGATGCAGTCCCTGCATCGAACAAAACCGACTCCTTGACATGTTCAACGACGCCTATAAAAATAATCCAAGTCATTTCTTTGCTAATTCAATATCAATTTATATGAGGGAATCAGCGGAACAAGGAAGGTCGTGAATCTGATTTAGTAGGAACAGAAGCCCAACTAGCGGATTAAGACAGAATTTCAGCACACTCTAAATAAAAGACTTTGAACAGATTTATTAAACCCCATTGATGCCACAGACTTTAACTCCTATATTTATTTTACGACAGCTCACATTTATAAAACATAGATACACTAAGTTGACGTAGCTATATCAACTATTCGATTTCGATTTGATTTCGATTTGGCAATAAGTACAATTGAAGTACTTATTAACAAAGTCTATCCATTCTCTTCAAGTCTCTTAATTCTTCATAATCCATTTAGAGATAGAAATTCACCATGGCACCTAACATCTACTACGGAACGTTACTAGCGGGATGTAAGCGGGATCCAGGGGTAAGAGCTATAGCGTACCTGATAGCCGTGCATTACACCCTAAACCTGGTCAACTTCACGCCTAAGGAACACCTAGCTCTTGCTGATATCATCAAATACAATCTGGACTGGTGATCCGAGAAGAGGATAGCTGAGGACAATTTAGACGGTAGGAGATAGAAACTACAGAAGAAGAAGAAAAAGAAGAAGTGAATAGTGCCGGAAAGATTATAAGATGGGTTAGTTTTATTACAGATGTTTATGTGTTAAATGATGGTTGGTTGGCTAACATGAGTTTTAGGACTAACATTTGGAAAATTGTTTTCCCGATTGTGGAGTACTGATAAAGAGATTCGAGTTCTAATTTTAGGGCTTGATGGTGCTGGTAAAACGACTATATTGTATAAACTTCAGGTAAGATAAATTGACGACGGGGTTGGTTGATTTGTTGATTGATTACTAACATTGTTAAGATTGGAGAAGTTGTTTCAACAGTGCCTACTATTGGATTCAATGTCGAGACGTTAACGTATAAAAATTTAAAATTCAATGTTTGGGTAAGTTATATTTGCTCGAGGGCCTGGCCATCCACAGCTTCTGGGTAGGGATTATTCATCCTCGGTGAAGCTAGAGGCGTCCGCGAAGCGGCAACGGGGGTCTGGGCGAAGCCCAGCCGCCGGACGCAAACTGGTCAAACAGCCGTCAAACAACCAACTAACGCGTTTATTTACAGGATTTGGGTGGCCAAACAACCATTAGACCATATTGGAGATGCTATTATGCAAACACAATGGCAGTTATTTTTGTAGTGGATTCAACAGATAAAGAGCGTATTTCAACAAGTGCGGAGGAGTTACATACTATGTTAAAGGAAGAAGAATTGGCAGATGCTGCATTATTAGTTTTTGCTAATAAGCAGGATCAAAAAGGGGCATTATCAGCATCAGAAGTATCAAAGGCTTTGGATTTAGTTAGTCTTAAGGATCGAAGTTGGAGTATTATGGCATGTAGTGCAATTCGAGGAGATGGATTAAATGAAGGTCTTGATTGGCTGGTGAATGTGATAAAAGAAGAGCATATTTAAGTGATATTTGTAGTAATTGAATTAATAATAGTTAATGAATGCGGTTATAGATGGGGGTGGGGTCCCATCGAATCTAGTAGTGAAGCGCGAGCGACATTGTAATTGACTAATTAATCTATATGTTTAGAAGATAATGGACATATAGTACATGTATTAGTCCGCATAAGACGCCCCTGAGACAAAGATTGACACTGAAGTCGAGATCGGAGAAATAGTTGGCGAAAACTATAAATAATAGTCTAGATTTCAGCAGCGTCAAGAGATTAGTAATTCGTAAAAGTAATCGGAGAACCAAGTAATCGGATCGAGGGACAGAATACTATACGATGCAATATTCTCATCAGGGGTATAATTACGAACCTGAATTCCATTGTTTCCAATATGAGGATGAATCAGCAATTTATTTGTCTGGATCAACAGAATTAGAGATTTACATTTAGTATAACGTCAAAGTTAACACGAGCGATCATCAGGTCATATAATATAGTTTAGATTTCTGGCCAAAGAAATACGATTGATTACTACACAAAGTTTATTTTTATACAGAACTTGTTCTAGATTTTGTCTCATTTTTGAGGCCAAGATGATTATTTGATATTCGTTTTATGCAGGTCGGTCTAGCCAGCAATAAGTGGTATGATTTTCAAAAGATCTACCATAATAAGAGTAGTACAACGGTAATACAGGGAAGCAAGCCCTTAGCTGCAGGGAGATGTGAATTCCTGTTACATTGGTTGAAAATGGGCAGATTTTCTTACGTAGTGAAGATTAAAATGAGAGAGGATTCGCAGGGGTGAAAAGATATGACGTAAGAGAGAGAGGAGGTTTATTTATGGTACTTGGTAAGAATCGATATCAATTAAGTAGTCGTGGTAGTAAGTGGTGGTAATTATTAATGGTAGATGAAGTTAACGCTATTACTATCAGCGTCGATGCAAGAGTTTACCAGAGTTATGACTGGTATTCTACTGACCTTTTTTTTTGCTATTGCAGCGGTTGAATATGAAGAAATTGTGTTGATTCTCTGGCTGGACCGGCCGAAGATGTTCCATAGTAGCCGCGCGGAGAGATAATAGATATTTCACCTAGCTATAATCTAATAGAAAACTTTTCAAGCAAAGTCCTATTAATTTCCATTCCTTTTTCTTGCTCTATAAAATATATAAAGAAATTATAGTTTGATCACAAGGGACAATTCAATAATAAAATTATTATTGCTCCTACATACCCACATATGGAACTTTCTACCAATTCAATCTTCAATAATAGCAAGCCAATCGATTAGGGTAATTATTAATCAGTGTGAAGGAAGGGTTGGGTTAGGTGGTAAAATTGAGAGGAGGATGAACGTTGGTAGGATTGCAAGCAGGGTCCAGAAGAAAGGTTAGTAAAAAAATCCGCAATAGATTAATGGCTAGAAGTGAGAAGGGAGTTATTATAACTTGGCGTTTTGCAAATAAGATTGAAGTTTGGTTGAAGGCGATTTGATTTATAATTGATAGAAGGAGTGGTATGATTGAATGTAATGAATAGGATGCTGATGATGGCAGAAAGACGTAAGGAAAAGAGATATAAGCCGTAGCTTTTAGTAGGGTTTCGACCATGGCAGCAACAATAGACTGGCGGTAAGACAGCCGATATCTTGAAAGCCGATTGTAAGCAAATAGCACATCTGATAGGCAGGGTCTAATGTCTAGACCTTGGAGTGTGGGCCTAGAATGACAGCCGCTTACTAACAACCGCACCTCAATGGGCCAAACCCCACGTTGTGGACGACCAGCTGCAGGTGCTGACGCAATGTAATTAGCGCTTATTTTGTTAGCAATTTAAGGAATTCGATGCGGCGGAGGGGAGGGAGGAGGGTTTGTTCTCTCCGCCTCGGACGCTAGCTCGGAAGTATATAAAGGGCATGGTTCCCAGGGGTAGACTGGATTTATTTGTTGTTTAATTGCTTTATCAGGTACTCAATTGAATAAAGTGAGTAATGGAAATATCTCCGCGGAGCGGAGCAACGGGTCTGGGCAGAGCCCAGCCGCCGGAGGCAATAACTAACAAATCGAGATTAGACATGTCCGATAAAAAATCCAATCCTCCTCCTGTTTATACTACATCCAATGGATGTCCAGTTCGTGATCCTAATGCTTCACTTAGAATCGGTCAACATGGTCCATTGCTTTTACAAGATCATCATATGATTGATTTGTTGGCTCATTTCGATAGGGAAAGAATCCCAGAAAGAGTTGTTCATGCTAAAGGATCAGGTGCTTATGGTGTTTTTGAAGTTACTGATGATATTTCTGATTTAGTTAGTGCTGATTTCTTGAATGGAATTGGTAAAAAGACTAAAACTTTCACTCGATTCTCGACTGTTGGTGGTGAAAAAGGTTCTGCCGATGCTGCACGTGATCCTCGTGGTTTTGCTACTAAATTTTATACTGAAGAAGGTGTAATTGATTGGGTTTATAATAATACTCCTATTTTCTTTATTAGAAATCCAACTAAGTTTCCTACTTTTATTCACACTCAAAAGAGAAATCCTGAAACCAACTTGAAGGATGCTACTATGTTTTGGGATTTCTTGTCCAGAAATCAAGAGAGTGTTCATCAAGTTATGACTTTGTTTTCTGATCGTGGTACTCCTTATTCATACAGACATATGCATGGCTTTTCTGGTCATACTTATAAGTGGACTAATAGTAAAGGAGAATGGCATTATGTTCAAATCCATCTTCTTACCGATCAAGGAATTAAGAATTTGAATAATGAAGAAGCTGGTAAATTGACTGGTGAAAACCCTGATCATGCTCAACAAGATTTATTTGATTCTATTGAAAAAGGAGAATATCCTTCTTGGACTGTTTATGTTCAAACTATGACTGCTGAACAAGCTGAGAAGGCTCCTTTTAGTGTCTTTGATTTGACTAAGATTTGGCCTCATAGTGATTTCCCACTTCGTCGTTTCGGTAAACTTACTCTTAATAAGAACCCTGAAAATTATTTTGCTGAAGTTGAACAAGCTGCTTTCAGTCCTGCTAATACTGTTCCTGGTATTGAACCTTCTGCTGATCCTGTTCTTCAATCCCGTCTTTTCTCTTATCCCGATACTCATCGTCATCGTTTGGGTGTTAATTATCAACAAATTCCTGTCAACTGTCCTCTTAAAGCTCATAATCCTTTCCAAAGAGATGGTGCTATGGTAGTTAATGGTAATTATGGTGCTCTTCCTAATTATCCTACTGATTTTGCTCCTACTACTTACAGACAGGATATTAAACTTTCTGAAAGTCATGAGAAGTGGGTTGGTGCTGCCACTGCTTTCCATTGGGAAGCAACTGATGCTGATTATGCTCAAGCTGGTAAGATGTGGGAAGTATATGGCAAGACAAATCAACAAGAAGCTTTGGTCCATAATATCTCTGTTCATCTTCAAAACGCTGTCCCCGAGGTCCAAGATCGCACTTTCGCTATGTTTTCAAAAGTCGCTCCTGATTTCGGTGATCGTCTTAGACAGGAAACTCTCAAGCTTCGTCCCCGTGGAAAGTCTGCTGCCTATCGTTTATAAATAAAATTTCATATATACTTATTACTTTTGTCTGAACATCGTTTATTTTATTTACTATTCATTCCTTATGCCTCCGGCGGCTGGGCTCCGCCCAGACCCGTAGCTCGCTTCGCTCGTTTCGCTACCATTCTGTAGCAATCATATAATAAAGCCTACTCTAGGTCTTGAATCAACTTCCATACTCCTACAAAGTCCTTTAACAAAATTCATCAAGACCTTTTTGAGAATATGTCAAAATCAAAGGAAGCAAGCGAAATAACAATCCGAACCTCTCCTATCTCTTGACAAACCTTGTTGTTATGATTTAGTGACAACATGTTGGGATTGAAGCCTCCCACAATCTCAGCGACGGCAAGGCTCTTCTCAAATAGCAGAGCAACTAAAAATGTAGCTTCACCATTATCATGTTTATTACGACGTCAATCGCCGCCACGGAGTTTGTCATGTGGAACAATTAGTCCCAGACCTAATCTTTCCACTACCAGACTTAATCCAATTCTAGGCATAAGGAGATTTCATAGGCAGGGAAATACCAATTCGCTTCCAAGATATTCTTTGATAGTTGCAGGCGGAACTATCGGATTGGCGTCTCTATATTCTCTCTATCATATCAATTGGAACAAAGTTCACAATGAAACCGCAGCGAATTCACAGGAAACAACAGAGATGGCTATTTATGAAGTATCAAAATTAGAAATTGAGTCTGAAAAATCTTCGTCAATTGTTTCCAAAATTTACCATTTCTTTTTAATAGAGATTGTCGACCCAGTTATGACCTGTGTCAGAGTAATCCACCTTCTAGTATTATTTGTTCCAGTAATAGTCTCCATCCCTATTGTTCTATTTGGACCTAGAGTTCCTTCTAGAACGATTGATACAACTACAACTACTCAACGAAAAGGATCTGTACTATGGTATAGATATCTCACTTGGACTATGGAGCTATCCGGTCCTTCTTTTATAAAGGTATATGAACAAGAGGAGTATTTATTTTGGTGGGCAGATACTTTCCTATTAACAACTCTGGCATTTGCAATTTTTTAGATTGTATGTAGCCGCCAGGTGAAACTGAATGTTGGAATTTGTTTACTAACGCTTTTCCAGCTTGGTCAATGGGCAGCTTCAAGAACTGATATCTTCCCAGAGTTGTTTTGCCAAGAAATGTCTAAATTGCACTCAAATGCCCGTCCTCATTCTTTAGCTGATACTAAGAGAATTGTCAGTGAAGCCTTTCATGGCATGCCATTCGATGAAATTTTTGAAGAATTTATCGAAAAACCATTAGGCGTAGGTGCTATGGCTCAAGTTTATAAAGCCAAACTTTCTCCAGAAATCATAGCAAATCATACTAGTGATAATTTAGATATCGGACTTCTCGATCATGATCCGAATTATAGAAATCCTCATCGTCATGTGCCAAATTTTATTCGAGAAAATCTTGAAAAGTTACAGCCAAAGGATATTATTCCTCCTTCAGATTGGGTAGTAATTAAAGTTCTACATCCACGAGTGGCCCAGATTGTAGAAAGGGATTTGAAAATTATGAAATTCTTTGCAAATGCAATTGATTGGATCCCCACAATGGAATGGCTATCATTACCAGCTGAAGTAGATCAGTTTGCGTTAATGATGCGTCTTCAATTAAACCTAAGAATAGAAGCAGAGAATTTGCTATTATTTAGGCGGAATTTCGCTGACAGGAAAGATGTATTATTCCCCGAACCATACATTAACTTCAGTACCAGCAAAGTTTTGGTTGAAGAATATATCAGTGGTTTACCGATGACAAAATTACTTCAAAGATCTAATGGTACTGGTAAAATAGAAAAAGAAATATCTGATAAAGGATTAGATTCATTTCTTAAAATGCTATTGGTTGATAACTTTATTCATTCTGATTTACATCCTGGTAATATTTATGTAAAATTCTACAAAAAGGGTAAACTGAATTTATTAGGTACTGATGATACAGTAACCAGCCAAGAGATTGAGGAAGCTACCCAACGGCTTCTATCATTAGATGATACTACTGAACAATGGGAGAATGAATTAGACAAATTATTCGATGAAGGATATCGTCCACAGGTGTGCTTTATTGATGCTGGGTTAGTCACCGAATTGAATCAAGTTAACCGTAGAAACTTTATCGATCTCTTCAAAGCTATTGCTGCATTTGATGGTTATAGAGTTGGTGAGTTAATGATTGAGCGTTCACGCACCCCCGATACAGCTCTTGATAGCGAGATATTTTATTTGAAAGTACAGCGTCTTGTCCGTCATATAAAAGAACGTACTTTTGCGCTGGGTAGTGTTAAATTAGGTGATTTGCTGGGTCAAATGCTTCATATGGTTCGGCAACATCATGTTCGTATGGAAGGCGATTTTGTCACAGTTGTATTATCAATTCTACTATTAGAAGGTATTGGAAGGCAACTCGACCCTGAGATTGATTTATTCAAATCTGCAATTCCAATCCTTCGACAAATTGGCCCTTCTAAGAAAGATGATTTGGCTGTTCTCAGTGATGACTCTCTTTCTATGATCAAAGTCTGGTTAGCACTCGAAGTCCGTCAATTTATCACTGCATCTATTCAAGATATCCACAATCTGATTCGATACGATCGTCTCTGTCATAACGAATAGTTCCACTAATATTGTTATTTATTATATGAACTCTCTTCTCTCTTCCTCTACACTTGCCTCCGGCGGCTGGGCTCTGCCCAGACCCGTAGCTCCGCTCCGCGGAGAACCTTAAGATTTTCAAACAAATAAATATCCCTTACATGTACAATACTAAACAAATGTAAATTACTCTTGACCGAGAATCGCTTTCTCTCCAGGCTCCATGATTACCTCCACTTGAGATGTACCTTCAATATCCTCAACATTTTCTGGTCGCAATGGTCCTTTGAAGTGTTTTCTGAAATAAATCCATGAAACAATAGCCCAACCCCCTACGATACCAACAGCAACGGCTGAATAATTCAAAGTTTGACTGGTAACAGGATTGGCCGTGGGTAAACAAAATGCTACAGTAATAAATGCTACCCAACAACAAGCGATAATGTTTATAATCTTAGACATCTTTCCCAAGCTGAATGGCCCTTTCTTAAAATAGGCAGGGAAAATCAACTTAATCAGAACAGGAAGAGCATAACTAATATACAAACCAATAGTAGCAATAGAAGTTGCAGCAGCAAATGCAACCGATGAACCGAGTGATGGAAGTGCAAGGCAGAACGAGAGAAAAGCTGCTAACCAAATAGTACGGACAGGAACTTGAAACTTTTCATGGACATGGCTAAATGGCTTAGGGAGTCCACCATCTCTAGCAAATGAATACATCATTCGACTATTACTTGTAATACAAAACAAACCACAATGCCAAACACAGACCATAATAAAAGTCATCAAAACAATGGCTCCGTTGACTCCAAAGATATCAATAAAAATTTGTAAAACTGGTTGGCCAGAGGTGGATCCTACGGTACGGTCAAAGTCTTGAATAGAAAATAAAAATGCTAAAATAACAAAAAATCCAAAGACTGCAGAAATGGCAATTGAACTTACAACTCCAACTGCCGAAGCCCAGGCCGCATTCTTGGTTTCTTCAGACATATGGGCAGAAGCATCAAATCCAGTAATGGTATATTGACTCATAAGAATACCAGTTACAGCGACATATTCCTTACTAGCTCGAACACTCCATCCAGGATCTCCTGTTCCGTCGTTGAATTTTCCGAACACAAAACTTGCAGATTGATGAATAGGTGCTTTAGCAAGGACTGCAATACATAAAGCACTAATTCCAACACTATGAATAATAATAGAAGTATTATTAAAATATTTTAAAGTTTTCACTCCAAATGTATTAACCAAAGCATGAGAAACTAAAATGGCAGCATAAATTCCTATTGTTTTACCAGCAGTTGGCTCATAGTCATTCTTCAAAGTACAAACTGTAGATATCAATCCAGCCAGTCCAAAACTGACACCGGTAGTTACACCAATCTGACCTAGAAGATTAAACCAGCCAGTTAACCAAGAATTAAATGGTTGATATTTAGGTGGGGATAACACAGCTGCCCAATAATAAGGACCACCACTACTTGGTACAGCACTAACAATTTCTGCCATAGAAAGGCCAACTGAACCCAAGGTAAATAAGGAAACCACTATCCATCCAATACTCATAACCGCAGGTCCTCCGATTGTCAAACCAGTTTCAAATAATGTAGTTATACCAGTAATCACACTGATAATAGAAAAAGAAGCACCGAAGTTTTGTAATACACTCCATTCTCTTTTGAGTTCTTGTTCAATACCCATATGGGCGAGAACTTCCTCATCAGTAGCATGGGTCCGTTTTTGAGCTTCAACTTCTGACATTTTATTAACGTATCTAAAGAGAACGTATAATTATCTAGCAGTTCTATCTATATTTATATCGACTTATCTTTGATCTGTGGAAAGCAGCATTAGCGTCTACTGCACTGGTTTCTTTTTCGAATCTTATCTAGCAAGATATTGGTCAGACCCGGGTGATCATGAACCTGCGGGGACACACAGACTGCAGACAAGTTTCAGTTATCAAATAAATAGTTTCAAAACGTGATCATGGTTATCGCTACATTATATATTGACTTAGAAATAATCAGTGCTAGCAGCAGAGATATAAAATAAAAATTCATTCTCTTCCATTCAATAGAAGTATTAAAGTTAATATCGAGGGTTATAGAACTTATGATGAAGGCGGCATAAAAATGCGATATCGGGATATGACAGCCCAAAGCACTCGCATGAGAAGAGAGATTGCCTTGTTTAGTATGGTGAGATCGTCCAAATAAACGTTTCGGTGGGTCGGTGAAAAGTGGGAGAAAATTTTTATAAGATAAAATATATCAGAATAATCAGACAAGGCACCAGCTGTTACTGTCCAGTGGACCTTTATCAAACGGTTGACAACAGCACTATCTAAGTTAGACAGCCTTAGTTATCTGTATGTAAGGCTCTGATAATGCAGGACGGCCTCGGATTTAACCGCTTCAAGTAACACGGGTCTCTGTTATCTGACATCTACTTGCGCCCTCATAAGACACGGGTCTTCTTATCTGACATCAACGTAAACGCCAACAGAGAGCTCAGGAGACCTGATTTGCCCATTATTTACAGCTACGCCTGAAGTTGGGCATCGGATAATTTAGGCACTAAATCAATCATACAAAGTTAATATAGCATGATGGATGCTTAGCATGCTTTTTATTACTAAAGTTTAGGCTATCTACGAATATGTTTCTAACGCAGCTTTTTTGGCCAGGCGATAAGAAAACAAGAAATGTTAAACATTCCTGTTCAGTAAGAGGTAAAGGAGTGTTAATTTGGAAAATGTCGTACGGAAAAAATACAATTAATTATGTTAATTATGTTCTACCCCTGCATGATCGACAATATTTTATGCATCGAGTACTAAATACGAGCTGGTAGCACGAAAGTCGAAAAGCGCTTTCTTCTTCTCATGATAAAAAATGGAAATACTTCTACGGTTCAAATTTCCGATGGTGGAACGTAAGGTAAGAAGTAGCGGTTATCATTTGCGCGAAGCTACCGTGTCGATCACCATATCAGTGGTCATATTCATCAATAACAGCTAATCTGATAGCAGTAGAAAGAAAATTTGTAGACCGATCCTAAAATTATGCTGAGAAGAGATATTGAGGCTTTATAGTCTCCAAAACCTCCTCTCAGAAACCTCTGGTCTCAGATCATTAGAATAAAGAAGAGATTTTACAATCTATATGCAATGTCAGCATGAACCTAGTAAAGGTAATAATTGTACGTAAATTCCGTAACACAACTTCTTCCCTCTACAACATAATAATGCGTCATAAAAATACATTGTTAAACGAAATGATTTACAGTAAACAAATTAAATAAAAGCATAAGGCTTTTTAAACTCTGTGAATTAACACCAGAATTTGTAAACTCTGTAGTACCAACCTTTACTACGAATATAAGCTTGCTCCTCTTCAACTTCTTGACGAAGAAGATCTCTATCTAACTCTCTAATACCAGTGAAAAGATCCATGTCCTTGGCACGAATGATTGGAGATCTAGAATAGATCTTGTGTCCGAAATACATTGCCAGAACAAGTGGAACAGAGAGGTATGATTGGAAGAAAGTAGAAGCATTTGGTGATGCGCCACCGACGGGGAATAAACTGACCCAAAATTCAAAACAGAGAATAAGGGTATTTAAAACAAAACCAAACCAACTTCCATAAGTACCTAAAGCGGCAGTGAAAGCAAGTTCAGTCTTTGCAACACCTTGAACATTCATGGCTCTACGGAAACGAATATGACAAAGACAGATAGAACCCCAAGTGAATAATGATGATAAACCAGAGAAAGCCAATAACCAATTGAAAACAGTATTTTCTTTACTAGAACCAGCAATAAATGAAAGAAGTCCAAAAACAAGAGTAACAGCAATACCACAAATAGGACGACCTTTACGATCAATATAACCAAGGAATTTAGGAGCCATACCTTGAGCAGCAAGAGCAGCTAAAGTACGAGAACAACCGTAAACAGAAGAGTTACCAACAGACAAAACTGCAATAAGAATAACAACATTAATGACAGATGGTAAACCACGAATACCAGCATTGGTAATTGCAATAACAAATGGTGAAGCAGTAATATCAACTGATGATGAAGCATCCAAAAGTCTAGGATCAGTATAAGGAACTAAAAGACCAACTAATGTAAGAGCAACAATATAGAAAAGGGTGATACGCCAGAAAACTTGCTTAGTAGCACTAGGAAGAGTTTTACGAGGATTATCAGTTTCAGCAGCTGCCAAACCGACTAATTCAGTACCAGAAAATGCAAAAGCAGCGTTAACAAAAACACTAACCACACCTTTAAAACCAGCAGCAAATGCACCAGGATCATGCCAAAATTTACCACCAATATAACCTTGATCACCGGGACCACCACCACAAACTAATACAATACCTAAAATAATAAAACCAATAACTGCCAAAACTTTAATTAAAGAGAAAACAAATTCAGCTTCACCATAACCACGAACACCAAAAATATTAATTGCAACAACAAGACAATAAAATACAGCAACCCAGGCATCAGGATTTACAGTTGCAGCAGCACTACCATCAGTCTTCCAATATTGAATAGTAATTGAAGCAGCTACTAATTCTAAAGGAAACACTACTAACCATTGAAGAGCATAATTCCAACCCATTGCGAAACCCCAAGAAGGATCAAGAAAACGAGTAGAAAAAGTAGAAAAAGCACCAGAAACAGGGAAACGAACAGCCAATTCACCTAAAGCATGAACAGTACAGAATAACATAGCACCAGTTAACATAAAACCAATTAAAACAGCAGCTGGCCCACCAGTAGCTAAAGAACCACCAGAACCAATAAATAAACCAGTACCAATAGAACCACCAATAGCAATCATCTGTAAATGACGACCCTTGAGATTTCTTTTAAGGGGGGCTCTAGCAGTAGCGGCAGCAGCGATTTCAAGTTCGGTCATACCAGTAGTATCCATATCGGATAAATCCATTGGTTTAAAGCCATCAACGAAGTCTTTAAAGATATTGGATTTTTTATGCTCAATAGTACCAACATCTTGAGTTGGTTCCGAGACTTTATCGGTAATAATACCGGGATTTTTTTCAACGTCACTATCAGACATGATGAGAAGAATTATTGACAATAGACTTTATGACAATAGATTTATGATAGATTCACAATAGAGTTTATGATGAGATGAGATGAGATGAGTTTTTAGTGTGAATATATTTCTCCCTCAAACAATAAACCAACGGAATAATATGGAATAAAAAAGTTCTTATCAAAAAATAGGTGAAATCGTTAGATATAAATATGTGAATAGATTATATGGTATATGCAGACCTATTGATGATCGTAATTACTTTTGGTGGGGTTGATGGCTAGGGTAAATTGTTAAAAGTCAGAATCAACCTATCGTATGCGTTAGGAAGATTATCATTTCTATAATAGGGTTATCAATTCGGCGCCGTGCAAAGTTTTCAGAGACATGCATGATATTAGTTTGTTTTTTGGATGTTAGGGTGGATGCGTGATAGGGATGAGGTGGAAGATGATAGGGAGAGAGCAATGTAAGAACGAGAGAATTATGAAGGAAGGAAGGAAGGAAGGAAGGAACGAACGAACGAACGAACGAACGAACGAACGAACAAAACGAACGAACGAAACGAACGAAACTATTACTTTAGTTATAACTACTATAACTCTATTACTACTCTTTTACTATTATAACTACTATTCCCTACAACTCTTATAGCTACTCCTACAAGCTTACCGATCTTCGTCAAGACAAGTAATATGCGGCGAAACGGATTGAACCGTGGTGACCAGTGGGGTAATCTCATGGAACCTTTCTGCAAGCCAATCATTAGCTGATTTGATAAGTAATATGTTCTAGAAAGAATTAGTACCATAGAGCAGCGAGAGAGGACAGTATTGGCCAGTATATCTTCCTTTCTTTTCTCTCTTTTCCTTTATGATCTTTCTACATTAAACTAAAGTTCTTAAGTTTCGGATAAACTACTCAAACGTTCATTCTTGGCCCGTTTTCTATCATTTTTAATCTGCAAAAAACAACTCATGATTAGTTTAAACCGGTAATTACAATAGCATATCAACCTTATCACCCAATAAAAGTTCACTAAACCTGAAACATACCTCATCAAGATCATAGCCAAAAGAAAAAAACTTTCGGATATAAGGTTAAGGGTAAATAACTATATCAGTTTCTAGACATCGGTCAATAAAACCGGTGGAGTTCTAGATTTTATTTCGGTTAGTTGACCCAATCATAAACTGCGTTTCAGTTGATAGCGGGATAAGATCGGGTGATGGACTCGTACGAAAAGAAGCTGATAGGATGCGAGATTAGGCGCCGATGCATGAGCGGGTAGAAATACCGAGAAACGTTAGTATGAAAGTGAATAGCCGTGGTTATAGCGAGGATTGAATAGGTAGTATAATAACAGTATAATAACAGTATAATAACAGTATAATAACAGTATAATAATATACAAACAAGGCTTCGATCCTCGATATTCTCCCCTCTCGCCACTACCCTCACCGCCACTCCCTTGTCTATGGCCTCCTACCTTTCTCCTCTCCCTCTTCCCCCTCGTTTCTTCATCCTTCACCTCCCTCCCTAACCAGCCAACTTGGCTTGGCCTTGGCTGATGGTACCTTAATCTCCTGCGGTGAGAAAATCTCAAGTCCAAAGAATGCCGCATGCTAAATTCTGCCCCTAGTTCTTGTTCGGGCAAGTTCTTCAGGGCATTATTTCCGCTGAATGATCTGGTGACAAGCGCATTGTACGATAATACCGCGGGATGGGAAGGATAAAGAATCATCCAATCATATTATGATTATGAAATCTCTAAGCTATTGGCTTTGAGATTTTTACTACCATTCACTCATTTCTTTTCATTGTTTTATCTACTATGGGATTTTTATCCCCTTATAATTTGCTCATTGTCTAACCGCCGATGCCCTAACTGAAATCTAACCACCTGACACCTGACAATCCGATTGCTTGCTGCTTTTCAACGATTATCTCAGAATTATATCTGGTTAGAATGGAGGGGCAGGAATCTGAGACTGTCATGCATGATTAATCTATCTGGGGTTAAGATCTAAACCAAAAGGGGAATTCTAACTCCGATGCCCGGTTCCGGAAAATCTTCCTATTCAGTAAACCGTTAAGCTCTATTTTGCCGACTTATCCGAGATAAGGTGATAGATCTAGTAAACTCTCGTGCGAGTGTTTAGTTCTAATACGGGTCAGGGTCAACGCTAAGAATCGATCGTTATTCTTAGTGCTTTGAATCGAAGCTAGAAAGGGGAGCTAGAACGAAAGCTTGAATAGAAGTTTAGAAACTTCCAGAATTAGTTTAATCAGTCGATATAGAAGGTTTATCGTATGATGGAAAGTGCATTTTATTCTTGGCTTATTGAGGAAAACAATGAGAAAACGACAATGAATTAAACGAATTAGGTTGTTAGGTTGTTAGGTTGTTAGGTTGTTAGGTTCAGGTAGATAGATAAAAATTACTTTCGTTTAGACAAGGTTCATACTTGTAATACATTAAAAAGTGACCGCAACAAAGCCTATCACTCGCGACTAAAAATCACTGTAATACTACGATTGTCATTCTATTCCTGAATAGCTGAATAAATCAATTCATAATTATTGTCGTAGAATTCTCAATTCTAAAGCATTACTCAGTAACCAATAATAATCACGTGATAAATTGATTGGCGGTATTATTATGCAAGTCGGGGTTTTTCCGCTCATCTCAAACGGCTCTTAAGATACTTGCCAAAGTTTAACTTAATCTGGGTTTCGACAGGACACTTAAATGTAATATTGTTTAAAAGGTTATCATGCATTATCGGATTATCGGTCATTAGGTATGAACAATGAATAGAGTAGCCACTATCAAACCGAGAACTCACTTCTTGATCGTATGTTTGTGTTTGTTGCCTCACCGTGTCGAGCTGAACAAATTGAAAGATGAATTAGAGAACTTCGGACAGAGGAGGGAAGAACTTTAAGTATATATTTATTGTAATTATAGAACTCAGTAGCAAGGGGATATTTTTTTCTATTTTCCAACCTCATTCATTTAGGTTTTAGGCGATCGATTGATCTCACTCGCAGATTAGAATTGAGAAATTTCCAGTCTACTGCAACTGATAGTCTCTATAACCGCTGATAATGAATTCATATGTGCTCTCATATTTTTCATATAGCACCTGTATAGTGCTAGGCTGCAGTTAAATTTAAATATATGTCTGACAGTCAACTCCGTTAATTTGTATGCTCAGAGTAGAATCCATCATAGGCAATATTATAAGGATGCGATACTTTTACATAGCGCCTTCTTAAGCCAACTTAAACTATTAAGAAAGGTCAGCAAAATCATAGTTAATAGAGTTTCGATAAGATCGTCGATCGTTATGCTCGATAACTTTATTTGACATCTGCCAAACCTACAACGTTCGGCTGTAAACCTAATCTAGTAAGGTCAATTATCTCGAATTATATTTATATAAATGTCTCTCGTTATGTATACACGTGAGAAAGAGAGTAATTTAATAGCGAACTTCAAATATATTCCACAATGGAGAAAATGAGTTGGAAGACAATATCAGGAAAACGACTAAAAGGATGATTCATATTAGTGCGGCTGTTGGTGGCGTGGCTCATGCGTTATCGCATACAGACTGCTAGTACAATATTGTATAGATCTAACTCCTCAATACAGTGTCAAATAAAGATTAATTTCATACGATCAGATAAAGAATAGAAATATTAATTGCAATTACTCACCTTCAATTATCCTACCTATTCTCAATCATTTTCCCACCCAACTCTCCCCCCACCTCTCCCCATTTATAACCCATTACATCCTTTCACATGCAGCACTCAAAATTTACTACCCCACCATACGCGCGGCTACTTTTTGACAGCCTCGCTTCGGCTAAAATACCACCACTATCTTATCTAAAAAAAATAATAACAGTCCATTTTATTCCAAATCATCTTCACCCCCTGATATACGTCAATCTATTCCTCATAATGTCGAATTATTCACATGAAAATGGAAATGAATTGACTAAGGAAGAGACTAAAGATGATAGATCCAGATCAAATCCTAAATCATCTCATAATTCCCCATCTTCAAGCCTAAGGGCTATTGTGGATATAGGCTCTAATGGAATAAGATTTAGTATATCGTCAGTTGATCCAACAAGAGCAAGAATATTTCCTTGTTTATTCCAAGATAGAGCTGCCATATCTCTTTTTGATGCTTTACATAGTTCACCTCCAAGTATATTAGAAAGTAATGACGACGAAGAAGGTGGAAATGGTGAACCATCAGTCGGTAATACTCTAACTGGGGCAGCTATTGCAGCTGCTAATGAATTATCTTCTTCCTCTTTGGTTGCTGGTGCTAAAAATAATATCGCTCCTGCTACAATCAGTGAGGTCAAAAATGCACTTATTAGATTTAAAAAGATTTGTCATGATTTTGGAGTCCCTGATTCGGATGTAAGAGTGATTGCAACTGAAGCTACTCGTGAAGCCCCTAATTCAATTCAATTTAGAGAAGAATTGAAAGAAGCAACTGGCTGGGAGGTTCTTCTACTCAGCAAGCAAGAAGAAGGAAGAACTGGTGCTTATGGAGTAGCTTCTTCATTTTTTGAAATTCAAGGGTTATTTATGGATATTGGAGGTGGTAGTGTACAGTTATCTTGGATTGCTTGTAATGATGGGAATTTCCAAATGTCAGAAACTCCAGTATCTCTTCCATATGGAGCAGCTGCTTTAACACGTAGACTTCAGAGAGAGCCGAAAGAATCAGTCAGACAGGAAATTAATAAAAATATTACTGCTGCATTAGATCATATACAAATTCCACAATTTCTGACTGATTCTGCCAAAAAGACAGGTGGGTTTAAATTATACGTTTGTGGTGGAGGATTCCGTGGTCTTGGTCATCTTCTTTTATCTACTCATTCAATCAACCCATATCCTTTACCTATTATCAATGGATTTTCCTGTACTGGATCTGATATTGCCAATCTTGTAGCTATTGATTCAGCAGACTTAACTGTCTCATCCACGTCCTCTGGAGTGAATAAAGTGTTCCGCATTTCCGAACGAAGAGCCAACCAACTCCCTGCCGTTGCATTACTTGTTTCACAAGCATTTGAGGTCCTTCCGAACATCCGTAAAGTTCTCTTTTCTCAAGGAGGTGTTCGTGAAGGTGCTCTGTTCCATGATCTCAGCTCTTCTATCCGTAGCCAAGATCCATTAATTGTAGGGACATCTCCATATTCCCCGGGCCTTGCACATCGTTATGTTGATATTCTTCAAGGAGGATTCCCCTCCTGCACGCCGTTTGTTATTCGGAATCGTATTTCCAAAGCACTTGTCAACGTAGCTTTCATCCATTCTTCATATCCGAAAGAATTACAGCCCAACGCTGGATTGAACATTTGTGTTACCGGAGTTGTGTCTGGTACTCATGGACTTTCACACGAAGTGCGAGCTCTACTTGGTTTAGCTCTTTGCCAACGTTGGGGTGGTGAACTGCCAGATCGGTCGCTGAAGGATGCATTAATATCTATCACGAAATCTCGCAAACTTGCCTGGTGGGCTTTATATACTGGCCATCTAATGCATGTTATTGGTGGTGTTTACCCTGGAGGTAATGTCAGAGACAAAATCATGTCTCTTCGTACTGAGAATGAGACTGAAAAAGGATTCACTCTCGTCCTTACCGCTGTAGCGGACGACGTCCGTACCAATGCTATCATGGTTCGGGGACGTATAAACGGACTTGAAAAGAAACTCAAGAAACTTTCAAAAGACCTTGGTTCAGCCAACAGTCTTAAAGTTAATGTCATTGTCAATTGGGTGAAATAAAGGGATATGTATTAACAGTGCACCTATAGAATCTCTTTTTACTCTCTTATCCCCGTTTGCCTCCGGCGGCTGGGCTCTGCCCAGACCCGTTGCTCCGCTGCGCGGAGGT